>LAPY01000236.1:183251-198438 GCA_000970635.1 Eragrostis tef
AGTTGCTTTGTAACCGGGGGATCCGATTCCCCAACTCCCCAACCACTTTCTCCCATTCTTCTCATGTCGATTTGACCTTGGAGAGCTTGCGGCAGCCATGGAAGACATTGGAAAAGTTTTTGCGACCAGGCCCTCGCATAAAATTGTACTTAATCGTATTACTTCTGTGTCTTGACAATTTTACTGAAAACACCTAGATGTTAAGAGAATTTGTAAAAATATTTTTGAAAGTTAAACCATATGTTAGTGGTGTATGTAAATTTTAATTTGATCAAAATTTCTTTTCTTAAATAAATATTCAGTGATCTTCATACGCATTAGTGGATAAGATCAAAGGGCCCACACATGTTTTTTATTTCAGCGTTTATTGTGATGAGAGCAATCTTTTGTATAATGCTATTGTTATATTTATGTGAACCAAATGTTGACATTATGCTTGTACCACGTATCATATATTGTATTTATGTGCACCAAAAGTTATGGTCAATGCGACATTTAAAAAATTATTAAGATTTCCTTTCTCAAATGATCATTTACATGTCAATCTTTGAATAGTACACTTTTTTAGGATCAATTTCCATAAATATACATACTTTCTCAGACTTTATAAGGGCATTACAAACATTTTAACAGATTTTTCACAGCCACAGCAGTTTTACCAAACAGGCTTCTGCTTTTCACAGCCAAAATCAGCTTTTTCTCACAGCCACAGCACAACCAAACACACCTTGAAGACATAAACTGCCACTGAACAACAACAAGCACTTCTGCATATTCTTTTGCAGGGGAGTGGAGTTGGTGTACATTATGTTAATAAACGTGACTGAAAAGAGGACGTATGAACTTTAGTATAAATTATTAAAGGAAAATACACCCATGTGGTGCAATAATGCGACTTTGGAAATCGCTTAATGAATTATACTTACTACATTATGCAAACAGTATCCGCTGCTTATCCGGGAGCCTTACGGTTACGGGATCAGTGATTGATGTTACTACTTAAGCTACCTCATGGCAGGTGCAGCTATACCTTTACAGTGTATCAGCGACTCACTTTATCCTTGCTGTGTATGACCATGCTTAACACATTACGATATACAAAATGCATGTGAAACCAAGCAACCAAAGTGCAGGCCGGGAAGCAGCTTAAATAGTTAGCCACATGTGGACGTGGTTTTGCTTCGCAAATAATCCAGCTACTTTTGTTATATACACACAAGTTTCGTTACAGATCACATGATGTTTATCAATGAAGACAGTATGCAGGACTCGACTACACATGACGGATTTTTTTATGGTTAGCAATCATCCATCAAACATGGATACGTATCCCTGTCGTCTTTGAAGACAAAAGTATGGTGCTTAATTAGAATTCTCTACTCTGTTGATAAAGCGTGTCTTTTTCTTTGAGCACATGGATCGTAGCTTTATTGTGCCATGGAATTGCACGATCCAGCAAATTAGGGTGCATTTTGCGTGCTATATTAATCTATTGATCAATATGAAAAAATTGATTGTTCAGGAACATGTTGGCATGGTGTTGTCTCTCAGAGAAGATCTTCTATTTTTTTTTATTTTGCGAGGAACAGAGAAGATCTTCTATGGGGCAGGGAGCTGACAGATTTCCCTGGCGATGACACGTGCATATCTACGCCGGTCCGATCAAATGCGATGTGTGATGTACCAACTCTGAGCGCAGCACACACGGTTCGTGATGATTCGCGTTAGGTACTGTGCCTATGCATGGCCTACACTCGTGTCACGGGCAGGTTCGTGATGACTTCGATTGACTGTTCAAAAGCTTCCACAACTTCCGTTCTTCGACTCTCCGCAGCAGATGCCAGTGGCCGTGATCAATATGAAAAAATTGATTGTTCAGGAACATGTTGGCATGGTGTTGTCTCTCAGAGAAGATCTTCTATTTTTTTTTATTTTGCGAGGAACAGAGAAGATCTTCTATGGGGCAGGGAGCTGACAGATTTCCCTGGCGATGACACGTGCATATCTACGCCGGTCCGATCAAATGCGATGTGTGATGTACCAACTCTGAGCGCAGCACACACGGTTCGTGATGATTCGCGTTAGGTACTGTGCCTATGCATGGCCTACACTCATGTCACGGGCAGGTTCGGGATGACTTCGATTGACTGTTCAAGTTCTTCGACTCTCCGCAGCAGATGCCAGTGGCCGTCCCTTGAAGGAAACAATTAACTGCGTCGACGGTTGTTACGGTCATCATTAACTAAAAAGCTACTCCTTCCCATATGCACACAAAGATACGCACAAGTCCGTTTGAAGAAGTAAATAAAAGGAGTAATATAGTACATGCCTAGCAAAAACAAGCAAGTAGCAAGAGCTCCAAAATATTAGTCCATTTGTTCTCAGTTACGTACTGCTAAGGCCTGGGGAAGACAAAAAGTGACAGGAGCAAGAGTACCTGCTAAATTTGACTTGTTAGGCACCTTCGTTTCTTCTTAAATCTATCCTGTTCCTCAGCTTCCATTTCAATTAGTTCAATAATTTAGTCAGAACTGCATAGCAACCTTGCTTCCTGTGGATGTATTAAGACATGTACTGTTTAATTATGCTCTTCTCTCCTCAGTTGGTCGTCGAAGAAAACAAACTCGACTGCCAGCTGCTTTGTTGACTATATATCAAGATCACTGTCTTAATTAATTAGCTCCCAAGGGATGGCCAAGTTTCATATTATAAATTTGTCGGTACCGTGTTGCATTGTTGGTTAAGGTAGTATTAATGTCTGTTTTCTACGCTTCTGGAAAACTAACGGCACTTTACGCAATATGAAGCTTGCAATGAAATAGCGGTTGCAAGCGTTGTTGGCGACCTTGTAACTGCGCAAGAAAAGAACTGGAAGAAAAAACAATTACAGGAACAAATATAAAAGAAGACTAAAAGAGTGAAGCACAATGTAAAACGACGGGGTTAACCTTGCAAGAGTAACTACTCTTGTAACCTCCGAACAGGCGAAAACCCATCAAATTACTGTAGGCATTTAGTTGCTTTAGTGTTGAAATGGTATTTTAAAAAAATGGTGTGTGCATTTTCCGAGTAAGCATTATTTAATAAATAATTAAGAGAATAAAATAGCTTACAAAAGAGTGAGGTAGATAAAGATAAATCCTTAATTTGTTCATTGAATGATGTATGTTGCTAGTTGCTACAGGCTTTTAGCTAAAAGGAAACTCCCCGACTCCAATTTGTGTAAAAAAAAAAAAATCCTCGGAAAGGCAAACGAACTAACCTTATCATCATCTCCCTGTTATTAAGCCAAATCACATCTAGCTAGCTACTCCACATATATAATTATAAATCCCATAACCCTATATAATAAGAGCTTGCAAGAAAGAAGAAATTAAAGTACACACACAAATCATGCTAGCTGTAAGCTCAAGATGGTTCTTTCATTACAATAAGCACCAAGCCAGTGTACCAACTACACATGGCACTATCATAACCAACTCGTGTGTCTGCTTCCCTCCGGCGGTACGGCCTTTCCACCTGCCCCCCCTGCCGGCGACGGATCAGCACTTGCCGCTTGACTTTTGTGATGGGCGTCAATCATATGGAGCCTAGCTGACTGAGTGATTATGCACCCCTTGCATCTATTCATTTGCCTCTTCACATCTTCTATTGGTTAGGGGAAACCATATATATAGGTTTATCTTCGTTTAGCTAGCTCTTTCATTCGTGATATATTATCTACCTAGTACAATATGTTTCGTGTGAGGTATTAAAATTACTTTGCAAGCAACGGCTAAATGACGATGACTATGGGTGGGATGCAGTGGTCATCAATTTTTTTTCTATCGTGTTACGGTAGTGATTGAGAGTTTGGAACAAACGGGCTGACCATAGATAACCAGAACGATCGAGGGTTGCTCGGCTGGTGCTAATCAGTAGCACACAGAGTCAATGCGCCTCAGTTCAAAAAAAAAAAGAAGAAGAAGAGAGAGAGAGAGAGAGAGAGAGCCAAGCGCCTTGCTCAATTTGTCAGGGTTCCATCCAATCGATCAGGATGCCTGCTCAGTTACGTTAATAGCATCTGAATTTATTTGTTTCTTAATAAGTCATTTTCCAATAGATCCGGGTTGCACATGGTAAGACTGGGCAAGGGCGTTTGTGCCATGCTCGTGTTGAATTGCTGTGGCATATATCATATTTTGCATTTGGGTTTTGATGGCATAACGAGATCTTGCTGAGTCTTCGCCTCTTTGGTTTAGTAGAATGTTATGATTCTTTTTAAGAAAAAAGACAAAGGAAAAGAGAAGAGAACTGAATCTTGATCTGATTTAAGAGCAGATGAAAACTATAAACCACACATGTATTTATGTACCTCCCTTGCAAAAAAAAAGTATTTATGTACCTCCGTGGATTGTGTGTGATTTGACAACTATAAACCAGTGCCTGTGCAGCAGATCTCGATTGACAACGGTCACACTGCAATCTACCACTTTTGACAGTGACGCAAGGCCCGTGATATGATCCACCATTACAACCTCACCAAGCCGGTGATTGACTCCAACAACTGACTACTAGTCGATCTGTTAGTTACTCGCATGCTAAAGTAAGGAGCTGAACGAACAACTAGTCCAACCAACCAACTTTACCCAGTCACAAGGTGACAGACCGTTTCACATTCCGCGGACAGCGAGCTGCTGGTGCACGCGTGCACGCGTCCTACTGTAGCTATATCCAGCAGCTAAAGTGTAGGTCTAGGCACAGGCCACGGGAGTGCGCTGCGTGCACGTCAACGTTGCTCGGCCACATCACATGCATGTGGCACTTACCGGGACACGAACGATTTGTGCGATTCTGATTCTGTTTTGTTTTGCTTCACTCTCGTCGTCTCCACCCGTGAGTCAATGTTTCAAGAGAACCTGCCGTGCCGACAACGACAGGGACGGACGACGAGCAGGTCCGGCTATGGCAGGATGCGACGAGAGTTGTTGCATGCATGATGCAGCAGCTGAAATGCCGGCTCGGTGTTAATGCCTGGTACAACGTACTGTTGATTTTGCTGTGACCGCGAGATGGCAATTCATGTATCAGATCCATATGAGTGGGTGGGTTCATCCCAGAATTCGCATGCTATACTATTGTTCGAAAAAAAAAAAGAATTCGCATGCTACTGTGATATATTATTTTTGTTCATGTGCTAATTGAGCAATTTATGATGAGGTTGCGAAAGATGATAATGACTTGGATTGTAAATCCAGCTGTCCTGATTAGCAAGTGATGCGTGAGCGTGAGCAATTTAGGATTTCTGACAGATGCAAGCACATGAGCTCCGGGTTAACTCTCTTTCACCACGAACAGAATCAGATATGTTGCGATATGTCCAAAAGATAGCAAATCCGCTGGCGTATAATTCAAAGAAACACCTACACCATCGTATTTCCTTACTGTATTAGCTGTGACCGTACAATTTGAAACGCCTTGCCAACTCCAGTGCATTGACAAGTGCAGTACAAGTATTGACTCCTATCATCACCCTCGAACTTTGGAGCCGAAGAATTCCATCCGAGGGAATATCTGCCAACTGCTCCAACTACTTGCATACAGCTGGTAGAAGATCGGCTCATGACGGTCACAAAAATGCAAAACATTCGAAACACGTCCTAGCTCACAGAAAAACCGGACTTAGAATGTTGAATTCTGATGTCCATCAGTGTACCGTGAGCTGAGCCAGAAGCTAGCTTTGTCGCAAATCCAAAACGTCCAACTGCTACGTATCTGCATTATTCAACAGAAATAACAGGATCAGAACATTATGTATATCGTGATTACTGGGACACCAAAACCCAACAGATGCCGCACAGGTTTCAAAGAAGCAGATGCGCGAGGTTGCAGACAAGAGTCGGCAAGTAACATAAACCCATGTTCTATCAGCTAAAATCTATGCCATGAGATGTTTCACACAGGAATGGAAGCACCAAAAGTAGTCAGTTATCGAAGTACTACTGCACCCTAAATGCAGGACTCGTCATAGTTGTACTCATGGCACATTCCGCGCAAGCTGTCCATCCTGGTACTGATACCAAGTATTTGGAGTGGGTATAGCTACTGCTGCTGCCACCACCACTTTCCATTGTAAGTTTACCAGATTTATTTAGAGAAGTAGGTGAAACAAAGACTAATAGTTTCTCTCCCTAACAAGTATTTAGAGCACAAGGAATCTCAAAGAAAACAACAGGGAGCTTCCAATGGACAAGGAGGACATAGATCCTACAGTGAGAAGCTTAATGATCTGATATGGAAGTGAAACCACCAAGAGAACACAAGGGTTTAAGCAGGTCAAACATGGCAAGACATGGGGCATGGTATAGTGGTGACAGATATATAAGTGATAAAAGGAATGTGCAAAAAGCTACCCCTAAATCAGGTACACCTGATGCAAACACTTGATGCTTTCCATAAGTGGAGTGGATGGAATGAGGCAGTTGAATGACAAGAATACTATAAATAGGACATAGATTGCATGACTTGATCACTACACCATTCGAGAACTCATGGCTTCATCCAAGATAATTCTTGCTGCAATATGCATTGCTTCTTTCTACTTATCTGCCTCCCTTGCCTTCCCTGGTCCCCATGAGGGTGCCTATCCAGTTGGAAACTCAGGTCTTTCTCCAGATTACTACAAGCACACATGCCCTCAAGCTGATGAGATTGTGGTGTCTATACTGAAGAAGGCCATTGCAAAGGAGCAACGGATAGCTGCTTCTCTTCTCAGGCTTCTGTTTCATGACTGCTTTGTTCAGGTTAGCACTGTTCAAAACCCTTTATTCTTCATTTAGGATACCAAACTCACCAGTCATCACACATGATTCACCCGTGCATCAGACATTGTATATTGTTGAGCCAGAACCATTTTTTCATTCCATGTTCAACCCTCAATACATTAGGTTATTGAGTGGTTTATATAATGCAGTACAGAAATATTATTTTGCTAATCAGAATGAAATTGCAGGGGTGTGATGCATCTGTTCTTTTGGATGACACTGAGGAAGTCGTCAGCGAGAAAAATGCTATTCCCAATAAGAATTCAATTAGGGGCTTTGAGGTTATAGACGAGATCAAAGCTGCCCTTGAAGAAGCATGTCCACATACAGTCTCTTGTGCTGACACTATAGCCCTAGCAGCCAGAGCTTCAACAGTGCTGGTAATTTTTTGTTCTTCCAAGTCACAAGAGCATATACTAGTTGTAGGAACCGTTTCCATTATATTAAAATAAAAACACTAGTTGTAGCCTGTAGGAAGTAAACTATACAAAGAATTTCCACACCGTTCTATCCTATTCAATAGCACTAAAAGCTGGCGTGCTCAAGTGAAATAAAATTCAGCTCAATTTGATATAGTTTTTAACATGCACATGGCAATGTCACCTCCTGACAGAGTGGCGGACCATACTGGGAACTTCCATTAGGGAGGAGGGATTCAAAGACAGCAAACATGAAGCTAGCAAATAAGAACCTTCCTCCACCAAATGCAACACTACATCGTCTTGTCAAGTTTTTCCAAAGGCAAGGACTTGACAAGGTAGATCTTGTGGCACTATCAGGTATGGCATTGGCACATATTTTACATTCAGAGTAAATCTTTGACGTAAAATAGTGACTAAGTACTCACTGTTCACATTTCTACATAATGACTAATGCTACTACAAATGGATATTTTCAATTACAGTGTAAATAACTTTCCAAGAATATATTGTCGCTTTAAGATCTGCATATCGCCTTCTCTACTTACTTTTATTTACATTAACAGGAAGCCACACCATTGGAATGGCCAGATGTGTGAGTTTCAAACAAAGGCTCTATAATCAACACAGAGATAACAAACCAGACATCACACTAGAGAAGGGGTTCTATTACACACTAGCGTCGACATGCCCACGCACTGGTGGTGATAACAACCTACGTCCACTAGAGTTTGTTAGCCCATCAAAATTCGACAACAGCTACTATAGGCTGATATTGGAGGGAAAAGGGCTTCTTAATTCAGATCAAGTTTTGTGGACAGGAAGAGACCCAGAAATAGCAGATCTTGTCAGAAGTTATGCGGAAAATGAGTCACTGTTCTTTGAACATTATGTGAACTCGATAATCAAAATGGGGAACACAAGTCCCCTGGTCGGTTCTAATGGAGAAATTCGCAAGAACTGCCGTAGGGTCAATCAGGAGATCTAATCATCAAAAGGCTTCAATTTGAACCGTTTCCTTTGGTTGTGATCAAACATTCAATTCACATGGTGTATTACTTCAAATGTCAGCATGCTACTGTGTGATGGTGTAAGATGTAATTGCAGCTTCAGTTTGCCCTTCCATTTGCCAATGTAATCCCAGTAATTTCAGTGAGATGCACCTTGTCTTCTTTTTCTCAAAACCAGTCCATTTAAGTATGTCAAAGATAGACAAGTGGCCAGCTATTGCATAGCAATGTCCTTAGTTACTAGTCCATTATGCATACAGCTTCTCTTCTTAATGCAATGATACGCAGCTCTCCTGCGTGTTCGAGAAAAAAATTATGCATACAGCTTAACTATTAGGTTGCCTAATTTTTCATAATTCTTGCAATGTCGCAGGATGGTGTGTGCGCTTTTGATTTTTGAACTTTCCAAGAACTAAAACTATCATGCATAAAAGCAACAGTAGAAGTATGCGTGAAAGCCTGCACTAGGGCACTTGCACATGTACATACACATGAAAATACGACATGGTGAGAGCAGAGGCAGTTGAACGAGGTAGCCTAACTCAGAAAAATGATTAGCAATGTGTTATAAGCTCACTTGCTAGTAAATTGCAGAGAAAAGAAGCTTGGAACAAGATGATAATGGATTGCAATCACAATATTGTCTATGAGATTAAATAAGGTCTACCCTGTTTGAGTAAGCAATGCAAACCTGCAAGAAATAAGTCGCAGAACTGCATACGCTTAACTTCATATTGACCCATATGTCCTATCATTTGTCCTCTGTGCTGCTTGTGCGGTATCAGGAGCGCGTTCCCAAGACGCTTGGTTTGCATGACTTTCACTAGGATTATCAGCTCGTAGGTAGCCTCTTGGTCTACCAACCTGTCATATGAATAGGTTAAATAAATGAGTAGAACAATATTACCTATTGACAAGCAAGATCATCAATGATTTGATGTGCAAACAGAGTAGTATACTCACAGCATCTAGAAAGGCAGATAAGATGGCCATCCCAGGCAGCGCATCTAAACCATACTGAAGTTTGCGCAAAAAAAAAATGCTTTCAAGACAAATCTGAAAAGTATTGCTCTATTACTCAAAGAAAAAATTAAATAATACCAGATTCTCCATGCGGCTTTTGTATATGAACCCTCCACAACAAAATACACTTGACAAGACAACAAAGCTACACACAAAAAACAACAGTCAGAACGGTAAGCACAACAACGAAAATAAAATGCAGCACAGGCAACAAAGAATGATTGTATCAGTAGTGCTACTGGGAGTAGTATCAGGGAAAGGCTAGCTTCAGGAAAGCAGTGCCATGAAGATAATTGATGTGTGCAAAAATAATAACAAAGTCAGCGAAATGCTAACTTCAATTCAAACACAGATGCTACAATTCGTGAAGAAATTTTGCCACACTGAAAAGCTGATTTAGTAATTTGTAAGTTCAGAAAACACATACATGCAACAAAAAATTCCGAATGTTGCCCAGCCTTTCATAGGATCACTCTGTTTTTCTTGTTTGTAACCTATAACACGGAGATAGATATAAGATATGCCATAGCACGCAAATCAACAAAACATGGCAACCTTCATTACAAATTGATTTAACAATTTTCTGGGTAATATGTCTCAAACTCTTGAATCTGACATTTCGATATATAAGGAAATCCATTCTACTCCCAATTGTAGTTACTCCCACTTTGAAAAGCATCTTGGGTATGTCAACATACCCATTTATCATTTTGAGTTATGTCCACATACCCATTCTAAGGTCCTCTAAAACGAACCACATGAAAAAATTAAATGGCAACCCATATTTTTAGCACATAGTGATATACCAAGTTACTGACACATGAAAAGTATAGATGAACAGCTGATGATTGTATGCTTAAGACTAACCACATTCTTTGCTAAGTGTAAATTCAATTGGATCATAGCCCTCAACTGGGATCAAAATATTGACCTCATAAGGACTGCTTTGAGCAATTTCACCTACAAAATGAGGAACACGGTTCATCAGTTAAATGGTACACAAGGCATTGGTATGGGGGCACTAGCAAGAAACTAACATCTCCAATCCACATTCAGAACAGTTGGAGACAGGGTAGTAGGCACGGCACCATTGACCGCCGATCCTGTAAGTGTAACACCAAGCCCTGTCACTGGATTGACCTGCATAACAGAAACAACCCAAACAAATATGCATATATAAGCGTTCAAGAAAAAAATATACATATGCAGTGTTCAGCATACACCTGGTCTCATAATTAGCACTGATGACCGACAACAGCATCTTAATGATTTTGACAAAAATGTGCTAATTTGCCAAAGTTATGATTAAATTAATAGCGATATAGACATGTCAAAAAAATATGTGATCCCTGCCATAGCACTGATAGGAAAGTGAACAAGCACAAGTTGTTGTTGGTTTTTACTGGTCCTTTGTTTTTCACGGGAACTATTTTAGTGGCATCGTTCATCGAGGAAGAGAAGCTTGTTATAAGCCACAATGATATAACGTAATAAAAGAACACTTGGTCACTGGCATAACAGCATAAACTTGATGAAGGCCCTTGAATACAGTGCACAAAATCATAATGATGAATGTATTATGCGGCAGCTTCAAATATGTTTACCTTGCAGGTAGGTTTTCCAACAAGGCTTGCGAGGGAAGAAATAGCACTAAGATATAGGGACACATGGATCTGCTCAGTCTGAAAGCTACACAGGAAACGAAATAATGAAGTGAAATGAATACAAAATAGTGTATATTTCTATTTCTAACGTGGAATCATAGTTAAAGGTTATTTGGACTAAATTCAATGTCCAAATTAGTCCCCAAAGTTCAACCAGGGTCTGGATAACCCCCTGAACTATAGAACCGTCTATTTAAACCCTCCTTTCGATCACTGTATGCCGTTGCCTCTAAAACTAAACCGGTTTTTGCATACATGAGAGTGGTTTGGTTGACTAGGAACAAGGCAATGGTATCTTTGTTCTCCAAAAAAAAAAAAATCAAGGTCAAATGTTGAGCTGGATTTCTAACATACATATTGCTCTTGACATGTGAGGCAGTAATGATGTGAGGGGTGATATTGAGATGACATGTATAGTTCTAAGAGTTAATGATGTGCACTTATTTCAGAAGTTGCAGTGTGAAAGAATTTGTGAAAAATATACAGTTCAATTGAAGTTAGCCAAGTCCTGCCATCTCCAGTAGATGTTCCTGTCACATTTCTACTCACGTCGAACACAATAATACATCCGATTGCAACCCCCCCCCCCCCAAAAAAAAAAAACTATATAAGATTGCCATGATCCATGCAATGCCAAACAGAGGCTTATATATTAGTTCCTTTTGATACTGCATTACAATATTACCTATCCAATTATATTCCAATTGTTTGCTTAGCCAAGGTCACTAATTAGGATCAGCCAAATAGCTTTTTTTTCCTAGAACGCGCTTTGCGCGTATTTCATTGAGAAAAGAAGAAACAAGCAACCCTCGCTGCAGGGATTAACGCCCAGGGCACGAATGTCTAATGGTTTGGTTTACATAACAAAAATGACCACAATGCGACCTATACCTAGGAGGATACATTAACATTACAAGAAGGCGCGACAAACTACGATAGCCAGCAAGGCACAACAAACGGGCGTCCGAAAAAATACAAATGGCAAGCCTAGGGGCCGCATGCGCCCAACATCGAACACTCTCTCATTCCTCTCCTTCCAAATCTTCCAGGCAGAAAGGAGGACCAATGAGTCGAAGCCCCATCTTCCCTCATTTGCGACCCTTTTGCGAACCCATAGCCACCAATCCGCAAAAGTATCTTCACGGCTGAACGAGCATCTGACCAGCAGCCAGCGATTCAATGCATTGGTCACAAAAGGCGCACGGGCCATGGTTGGGAAGGTTATGCTTTGAAGCTGCTCAGTCCGAAGTCCAGCAGCGACCATGTAAAGCTAACCAAATGAAGAAGCGACACTTGTTAGGCGCCCTCGTCTTCCACAGCTCCTTGGCACCCAGGATAGCCGTTTGCCCGATGAAGAAGGCTTGGTAGGCGCTAGCCGCCGATTAGGTGGAGGAAGACGTCCACTTCCATACTAGACAGTCCGGTTGGGTCGGGGTGAGGATGACCGAATGTAGACGACCCACAACCGAAGGTACTCCATTAGTGCTGGGATGGATAGGACGCCCTTGATGTCCCGAGTCCAGCCTTTGTTCACAAGAGCGCTCTTGACAGTGCGCGACTTAGCTGCGTGTTTCCGAACCGCCAAGAAGAGGTTGCCTTTATCAATCATACTACTGGACCTCATAGGTCTTTTTTTTTATTTGTTGTATTTTCAGTTTTGTTTTGGGCTCAGCAGAACCACATGAACCATCTAAAAAGCCGCAAATTATGTTTATATGCATACTGACCATTATTTCCATGACCACCCTCATCTAATTAAAATTGAACAATACTCTAACAGAATATTACCTAAATCCATGATGAAGCTTTTCGAATCCCAGTTGCGTCAATCCATTATAGATCTAGGACAAATAAAGTGACTTTTAATGCTCATTTAAGCAATAAATAGCCCAAAAAGAAGAGAGAAACCTACAATTTCTGATGACCGTGGATGGAATCCCAGAGTGAAACCCTTGAATACTCTTGGACCACTTTTAGCGCAACGAATAGCAAGTTCAATAACCACTCTGACAAAAACATGCATAAGACAGCGTGATTAGGCGTCGCCTAAGCGACTAAACGCTCGAGCCAGCTCGTTTAGCACCACCGAAGCGAGTAGCCCGCTCGTCATTCTAGATTTATCCAAGGATAAAATCTACAGTTTTTACACCGATCAATTGAAAAGAAATTATTTAATTAACAATGCAAATTATGAAAATGCTTTCTAGTTACCTGCACATCCGTTCATCATAAGATATGCTGCAGATGCATCCTTGTTCATCTGCAAGATAGATACTATTAGCCATGTTTTCTCATAACATGAGCATGTAAAACATAACGTTGTGCTATCTTTGAATTCGAGGGGAAAAGAATTTGGCAGTTTATGGCCATTCGATCAATCATGATTACAAAACAAGCAATGCTTATCAATCTTGCATGGCATTTGCCCCCCTCTAATAACAAATTTCACTTGTAGATTCAATTATGTAGCAAAGGATGGACAATCCAATCGAACCAAATCAGCAAAGTCCGACTAAGCATGATTAGGCATCGCCCAGGCGACTAAACGCTCCAGCAGAGTCGCTCAGGCCAACCGAAGAGATTTGCTCGCCCAGATTTCTGAGCGTCCGCTCAGGGGACGATTAGGCGCGCCTAGGCGAGCGTTTTGAACATTGGACGCTCTGAAGTCGAGGTTCATGGGCCGGTTTTCTGGCCTGTGCCATTAGGTCATGAACTCATGGATATACAACTTGACTGCCTCTTTTCTTCCACCCTACAGCAGTCACCGCCTCTCTCTTCGCCTCTCTGCTCAACAATAGGCGTCCAACACACCTGGTCTCCCCTGCGCCCTTGCCGTCGCCACTGGCAGCTGCTATCCTCCATCGACTAGGTCCTCAGAGTCCCGGACGACTAGGTCCCTAGGCGACCGTCAAAAGATCGCCTAATTGACCCTAGGCGTCCGTTCAGCACGACTAGGCGTCTGAACGGTGGTCTGGTGATCGTTCAGGCCAGGGCACTTTGAAAACACTGCATTTTCTTTCAAAACATTAACAGTACCTTCAGAAATCAGAATTTTAATGTAGTAATGTACTAACAAGCATGGGTAGGTGGGAATTGAAAGCAAGTTGCGTGCAAATAAGAAGACTACTTCCTACTAAACCAGTGTTATGGGCAGGCCTTTGGGCCTTAGCACTGTAGCGTCCCATGGCACTGTAGTGCCATCCTTTCGTAGCCCTCAAGTTAGGTTAATTGAGGATAAGATTAGTTGGTTAGGATTAGGGCCGGCTCTCCCTCTATATAAAGAGAGGCACGGCAGGCAGTCATTTGTAATAATCAATCAGTCAAGCAATCAATCAATGAAAAACAATTCTCCCAATCCCCCAATATCTCTCAAGCTCTAGGCAAAGCATAAGGCCTAATTATCCCCTCCACATTACAACCAGTGCAATACAACTTCCCAACCCTAAATAGGTATCTTTTTGGAACACCAATAGTCAACACGGTTATACTTTAATCTAACATATGCAATAGTATTGGACTATCTAGCAAACCAACAGACCTTTGCAAGCTTTATTTGAGCAATGTCCACATATGATGTTTACCTGAAATATGTTCCCAAGGTGTTAGCCCAAGGGCTAAAATAGTTCTTGATAAAAAGTAAAATCCAGATAGTATTAGCACCAACAAAGAATCTCACCAGAATTTAGACACAAACCTGCGCTGTGCGTCCCATCATTTCATAGGTGGTTTCACAGTGCACTAAATCTCCATAATGAAATTTCTGAAATTGTGAATGAAAAAATTAAGAATGTAACGTTATTGAGCTACAAAGTTAGAGAATGACCAAAAAGAACGGATGAGACTCTTTCTGATGCAACCTGCATCCATGCTACATGATAAGTCGTAAGTCAACAATTTTCAACAGTTGGGTTCAACAACCATTATGCAGAGAAACAGTATATTCTAAATCAATGTATTGATTTTTCAGATAGCGAGCTTAGAAGAAACCTAGTAAGAATCATTTTTTTTTTCCGCCCATTTTGAACGAACTCATAAGTGTACCCTGGACTATTTTCATCAAAAGATGTCTCTCCTGGACTAACCATGGAAAGTTCAATATGTTGCTTTCAAGATGGGACCCCGCTGTAGACCTTACAAGCGCTAATAAGTATACAGATTAAGACAGTCCTCTAGTTCAGATTATGTGTTGTCTTGTCACTTGTTAGATAAATGAAGCTTATGGAAGTTTACGTTCCATTTATATTTTTACACTCAAAGCCAAAACTATG
>LAPY01000236.1:198856-215471 GCA_000970635.1 Eragrostis tef
GGTGGGAATTGAAAGCAAGTTGCGTGCAAATAAGAAGACTACTTCCTACTAAACCAGTGTTATGGGCAGGCCTTTGGGCCTTAGCACTGTAGCGTCCCATGGCACTGTAGTGCCATCCTTTCGTAGCCCTCAAGTTAGGTTAATTGAGGATAAGATTAGTTGGTTAGGATTAGGGCCGGCTCTCCCTCTATATAAAGAGAGGCACGGCAGGCAGTCATTTGTAATAATCAATCAGTCAAGCAATCAATCAATGAAAAACAATTCTCCCAATCCCCCAATATCTCTCAAGCTCTAGGCAAAGCATAAGGCCTAATTATCCCCTCCACATTACAACCAGTGCAATACAACTTCCCAACCCTAAATAGGTATCTTTTTGGAACACCAATAGTCAACACGGTTATACTTTAATCTAACATATGCAATAGTATTGGACTATCTAGCAAACCAACAGACCTTTGCAAGCTTTATTTGAGCAATGTCCACATATGATGTTTACCTGAAATATGTTCCCAAGGTGTTAGCCCAAGGGCTAAAATAGTTCTTGATAAAAAGTAAAATCCAGATAGTATTAGCACCAACAAAGAATCTCACCAGAATTTAGACACAAACCTGCGCTGTGCGTCCCATCATTTCATAGGTGGTTTCACAGTGCACTAAATCTCCATAATGAAATTTCTGAAATTGTGAATGAAAAAATTAAGAATGTAACGTTATTGAGCTACAAAGTTAGAGAATGACCAAAAAGAACGGATGAGACTCTTTCTGATGCAACCTGCATCCATGCTACATGATAAGTCGTAAGTCAACAATTTTCAACAGTTGGGTTCAACAACCATTATGCAGAGAAACAGTATATTCTAAATCAATGTATTGATTTTTCAGATAGCGAGCTTAGAAGAAACCTAGTAAGAATCATTTTTTTTTTCCGCCCATTTTGAACGAACTCATAAGTGTACCCTGGACTATTTTCATCAAAAGATGTCTCTCCTGGACTAACCATGGAAAGTTCAATATGTTGCTTTCAAGATGGGACCCCGCTGTAGACCTTACAAGCGCTAATAAGTATACAGATTAAGACAGTCCTCTAGTTCAGATTATGTGTTGTCTTGTCACTTGTTAGATAAATGAAGCTTATGGAAGTTTACGTTCCATTTATATTTTTACACTCAAAGCCAAAACTATGGCTTTGTTACCTCACCTTTTCCATTATTTCCTATGTCTACTGAGGCAGGTGATGTTAGGCCATCCTTATTGGAACGATGATTGAGGTGCAAAATGTGATTACAAGAGGAAGAGACAGGAAGACTCTAAACCTCCTTTACCAGAAAAGAAAAACAGAGTAACAGGTAATGGGGGAAATGGCGCACAATCGCAGATACACACACAAGAGGTTTGAGAACAATACAAACTATGGCAATTACGCTGGGCAAAGTAGGCACTATATTATCATAGAAAAAATTGATTAAAAAACCAAAGTTGTTACCTGAATGTAGTCAACTTGTTCTTTACCAGTTAAAAAAGAGTCAGAACTGACAAAACGTCCAAATTCTATGTAACCCTGAAAGGAATGAACAAATGTATCACATTAATCAACCTAAACCTAGGAATGAACAAAGGCATCACGTCACCAGAACAAAGGCATCACGTCACCAAGGTGGTGAGGTGATGCCGAAAAGAAAAATCAGAATTTTTTTTTTAAGAAGATTTTTTTAAAAAAAAATACAGTTAGCATATCGAACAATGAGACTAAACAGATGAATTATGGCTATGAACGTTGAAAACGAATGATGACTTATGATGAAACTACAAAGGTGCTGTACTGTGCACTAATCTTCAGCTAAATAAGAGCAAGTTTCTACCTTAACCGTATTTCTTCATTTTGGAAAAGTTTAGTTTTTTTTTTCATCTTGAAAATACTATGTATAATTGAGGATACAGTAATATGTTGATCACTTATTCAGTACAAAATGGTTGGTGAATGATCAAGGTATTGCAATTCTAATGGCTGTGTGGCACCACATAACCTACATTAAGTATATTCTTCAAACTAGACAAACTGCATACAGTCTACACCCGTGAAAAGCCTAATACCACCTTAGGATATGGTTATATAAATAACAAATATGAAAACAGGGAACTACCGCATCAGCTTCTAAGAACATAATAATTAAACATTCAAGAACTTAAATTTCCAATAAAGAATTATAAAATGGCGTGCCATACCCCTTGAGATCTTCTCTGCACATCCTTGCAGAACTCAACAAACAAATCAGTAGGTATCAAACTCTGACGATAATTACAATAAATGTTAGTTTCTAGTGCAATCTGGAATTCTTGAAGAAACAATATACATGCAAACAATGGAAAATAAACTTTGAATTTAATGGTGGATTTCTGATATCACCTTTTCATTATACTCGAAACCCTTTCCGGAAAGATGTGTCTGGAAGCTGCTTAGGAGAAAGCAATATGAAAGACGTTCATCTAGTTTCAAAGTATATCTGCCTAGTAAACATCATGATTGCAAGGATACAAAATCAACAAGGCGACTTTCATTGTCAAAGGTATAACAATTTGAATTCGGAACAACGACGATAGCAGCAGCTGGGACATGTATGAAGATAATTGCCAACAAAACTGCAAAAAAATAGTATATAAAGAATTGCCAGGCTTAATAATTCCAATAGCACAAAGCATAGCCATATTGATTTACTATACAGAATTAAGATTAGAAAAGGCACCATGTTGTGCATAAAACTTATAATCATGTTCCAGAAATTAAAAGAAAAAGGATCTTAGCAAATCAAAGTTAACAATGAACATTCGCTGCGCTATCAAACTAGAAATGATATCCCATGAAGTATAGGCTACCAAAAGCAATAGGTGTGACCCCATTGAACGAGTTTGTCCATCCCTCAAGTTACAGTAGATGCTTCACAGGAAAGCTTTTGTCTGCATAAAAGCTGCTCAGAAGGTAGTTTTGAATCCCAATTATTTTTCCTTTTTTTTTCTTTCAACCAAAAGGAGGAAGGCAGTTTTGAATCCCAATCAATTGAAATTATGTGTTGACCACCAATCTAGCCCACCAATGACAATTGTGTCGTCTTAAAAACGTTACGTCCTTACGAAACAGAGTACAAGATATTATCAAAGAAGAGACAAAAGGAGATCGTTACATAGTGCATTTGGAAGAGCAAAGCTAAGTGCAGAAAAGTTACCTATCATTGATAGATGAACGGCAGGCAGAGGGCAGGAAGCCATGGTACTCCAGTATAGCATCAACCTATATTCAGGTGTAAGCAGATATCCCCTGTTAGATATTTATGATGTAATTGTCAAGTCGTCAACACTAACCAATACCCCCTAAGTGTTTCCTGATGTTGTTTTTCTTGCATAAGTTAGATAGGTTGCAGTTTGTGTTTTCTGCTAATTAATACAGTATAAGGCTAAGCTCTTGCCCTAATTTCGAAATGAAAACAGAACAAAAAAACTCAGAGCCCTGTATCCAAGATGTATTTAGTAAAAACAACCAACATTTGGCCCTCACAAGGAGGCACAGGCATCATCGGTGAACCCAGTTCTGGCTTGCATAAACACTTAAACAGTAGCTATAGATAACTCCCAACTATTTGTCATGACAACTGAGATAAATCCACCCAAAATTTGATAAGCCCGAGACTAACCCGTCCTCTTTTGCTACTCCTGCTCTACTCTGAGTGTTGCGGAAATATCCATTGCCGCCGAAACGGACGGCGAGAACTCACCGCAGCGTCGGACAGCGGAGGCGGGCAGCCCAAGGCGAGGGAGGGCGAAGTGGACCGGACGGGGTTGGCTTCTCTTCTCTCGGCGCCGGAGCAGACGGTGGTCGCGCCTTGGGACGGTGGGATCGGACGGACGGCAGAGGGAAGGACCGCCTCGGCTTCTCCGGGCGGAGTGGAGACAGGAGAGACTGGTCACTGCAGTGTTCGTGTGTTTGGGAACTGCATCAAACATCTGACATCTCAGATGGCTTCTCTAAAAAAGGACATCTCAGATGGCCCACATGCCATAGGATATGACGCTTGAATTTTTATTTTTGTTTTTTGCGAAGGATGACGCTTGATAAATCCTACCTGCGGTCTTTTAGAAACATCTTTGAGACCAGAAGTTGTGGTTTCTGTAAATCACAGTCAAAATAGTTCTCTAACTATATTTTAAATATAATAATTTTTAAAAATTTTAACACAAATAGTTGTAGTTTTGTGTAATTTACTTAATTTTATTTTATGTCTATGGTTTGTACATCTATTTGAACGAAGAATCTAGTTGGACGAAAGTGGACGAAATAAAATCTGGTAGACGACGCAGCCGCAGTAAAGCGCCAGTGGTGACTTCGGCAATCTCGAAGATTTGCCGACTCAGTCTTCGAAGATGCTCATAGAGGTAGAGTTTGCCTATGTGCGTTAAAGATAAGTGTACGTGCCTATTGTGAGTGTCTGAGTTATAAAATTTAGAAGCACAAGTTTGCTTTGAAGAGTTCGATGTTCTGAGAGCAGGGTGACGCTCCATTCGACCTCCACACCGCGAGACAATTGTTTCGCAAATCCAGACCGTTTGATCTGATCCCACAGCCTCGTAAGATCCCACCGCCCCTTCCCCCGGCGATGGCGAAGCCCCCGTCGTCCGCCGCGGCGGCGGGCCCCGGGCACAACAGGACTCGGCTCCTCCTCCTGCTCCTTGCGGCCGTCGCCACTTCCGCCTCCACAGCGGGATTCCTCCTCCGCGGCGCCCTACGAGACCCCTGCGACGCCCGCCGGGACACCGCCGCCCTCACCGCCTCCTCTGAGGCGGGGAGCCCCCTCGGGTTCATGAGGTCCAAGCTGGTGCTGCTCGTCTCCCACGAGCTCTCCCTCTCGGGTAATTTGCTCACTGATGGTTCACCTCGTAGCTCACACTTCGATGACTAGTGTGGTGTGTTTGTCCGTTTGGGAAATGTGACACGATCCAAGCACTGTTAGCTAATTGCGGTTCCTGACGTTGCATTGCACTCCGGCATCTGAAATGGAGTGGATACTTCTGTCGTAATACCTAGTCCTGACTCCCGAGGACTCAGGAAAGTGAGTTAGATGGGTACTAGTGTGTTTTCTTGGAAAGCAGATAGAATGGTCTACGATTGTTCCTATGTTGAATGCAATCCCATATGCCCTGGAACTTTAAAAAATACAAGCCCATATCCCTGGCCCAACGAGAAATGAGAGTGACCACTGTGATGTTCTGATTGTGAAACTAGTTGCTTGATCAGTAAAAACAGATATTATTGATTCCCTTTTCTCATTTTTTAAATTCATTCCGACTAGGCCAAGTGGATTTCTGAAACTTCCATAAACCTGTGGTGATGAATTTTTACAGAGCTATCCAAATTCCAAAGTATCATTTGTTGATACCACTGTCAATTGTTAAACCCATCGATATATGTATTTGTTTTTGGTGCAGGTGGCCCACTATTACTGATGGAGTTGGCGTTTCTTCTGAGACATGTTGGCTCACAAGTGGTGTGGATAACAAACCAGAGATCAGAAGAAACAAATGATATTACACATAGCCTGGAGCATCTGTCAATTGTTAAACCCATCGATATATGTATTTGTTTTTGGTGCAGGTGGCCCACTATTACTGATGGAGTTGGCGTTTCTTCTGAGACATGTTGGCTCACAAGTGGTGTGGATAACAAACCAGAGATCAGAAGAAACAAATGATATTACATATAGCCTGGAGCATAAGATGTTGAGTCATGGAGTGCAGGTATGGATGGTCCTACAGTTGTGCATGTAGTTTGGAATTTAGAGTTTTTTGGTCCTACATTTTTGCATTTAGCTTGGAATTTGGATGCAGAGATTGTAGAAGCAGAGGAACTAATTAACCATCTAACAAACTAGATGACTGATTTTCGAACTCAGTGAGTTAACTGTAGTACAGTTCTGTTCTGAAGGGTTATTCTCCTTCGTTCGTTCCAAAATAGATTTGATTCTAGGATCTTGTAAAACAATCGAGGTTCAAGTCATAAATAGAAATTGAGGAAAATGGGAGCAAATCGAACTGGCCCTGTAGAGTGTCATGTGTTACCCTCATTAAGCCGTCACCAGAGTTGTAATTGCTCTTAGAATGTCATGTGTTCCTACAGCTCATATTGTTAAGTGACCTTGGGAAAATAGAAATTGATCATTAAAAGGACAGATGCATTTATAGGAAAATGATACAAACTCATTTCAAAAGCATCGGACAACTTGCACTTTTATAAAAGAAAAGGGTATTATGGAATTTACTTGAGGAAAATGGTAACAAATCAAACTGGCCCTGTAGATTATCAAATAAAAAGTGTTCCACAAGCATAAAGTGAATAAAAAAGTTTGGTGTATTAGATCTCTCTGCACTTATGAAGAAAAATGTATGAGGTTACCACATGTCCTCATTGAAAAGCTAATCTATCTGTTCTAAATCAAAGTCATTCTTGTTTTTGAATTATTTGATGGTATTATATATTTCAATAGAAACTTTATAACACGTTTCTTACTTGTAATTCTTCTTTTAGTGACCAATTTCTATTCCCATCATTTACTAATATGGACTATAATAACACAAGGCATTGTGTGAGTAATAACTAACCTATGGATGCTTTGAATGACAGTAGCATTGTCTGTTAATCTGTTATTCGTGTGCATTCACTTTTTTGTGACATCCTTAATTACTTCATTGAGAGATAGAGTGAATATGTCTCCTGTTTCCTCACTAAATTCATTCATACTCCCTGTGATTCCACTTTGACTATTAATTTATTATACCAAAATAAATTAGTCCACATAAAACAAATTATATAAGATGGAATTATTTAAATTGATAAATATTTGTATCAGTTTATGCTCTCAATCCATATTGTTAGTCAAACATCAATGGTCAGAGTTTATAAAGTTTGACCAGCACAGTTCTTAAAACGACATAAATTTAGAATCAGAGGGAGTATCATAAAAGAACTATTGCTGCTCTTAAAAATCGTGGCACTTACTAGTAGGGTAGTTATGTATCTTCCTGAAATCCTACAAAATAGAGGAGAATACTTCTGAACTCTTAAAACATCAAGTAAAAAAGAACGCCAAAAAGTATTCTACTTCTAAAAGAGATGTTTTCTTTGAGAGGAGCGCTATAACTAGTTTATATTTAATGTGAAAAAATGACTGATAAGAGAACTGCACATGGAAGAGCTGCAGAAATATATTAGATGATTTGTGTTCTCAGTTTCTTGTTTATGTGCTTAATTCTCCTCCTTTCAGATTAGATGTTATTAATGGAGAATTTTAATGTGCTGCGTACCTTTAATTATTGTAGACCCTTATCTTGGTCTCTGTTGACGATTATCCTCCTGAATTTGAGATGGCTAGAGTGGCCATTGGCCAATTCATGGCCATTGGCCAATTCACTCCTGCAAACTGTAAAGTGCAATGCACCAGTCCTCTTTCTGTTTGTGCACCTCATATGGTTTTTCTACTTTTGTGTTTGGTAATACTGATTTTTCCTTGGTCCTTGTTTACCCTGATACATGATCTGCTTGCTTCACAGGTCTTACCAGCCAGGGGACAGGAGGCAGTTGATGCTGCTCGTAAAGCTGATCTGGTTATATTGAACACTGCTGTTGCTGGCAAGTGGCTTGATCCTGTTTTAAAAGACCATGTTCCTGAAGTCCTTCCAAAGATTTTGTGGTGGATCCATGAAATGCGAGGGCACTATTTTAAGCTTGAATATGTCAAACATCTTCCCTTTGTTGCTGGATCAATGATTGATTCTCATACAACGGCTGAATATTGGAAGAGCAGGACTAGCGATCGCCTGAAGTACGTGCAAAGTTACTGGCACTCTCTGATTTATCTTTTTCATATAATGTTGATTGCTGGGTTCAGTATCCATTTATTTTGACTTAGTACTTCTTTGAAATGAGTTATTAGTCCATGGGACAATTAATCATCTTGCTACATGCATATGTGTGAACTTCGTGAGTGAAACGGTCAAGTCAATGGTCAGCTGTTTGTTGCATTGTTTTAACTTTTTTGGATTTCACTCGTTATTATATACTTCTAAATTGTAAGTTGCTTCATGTAAAGAATACAGATGCCACAGACTTATGTTGTTCATCTCGGGAATAGTAAAGAACTAATGGAAATTGCTGAAGACAATGTCGCAAGAAGAGTCCTCCGGGAACATGTTCGTGAGTCCCTTGGAGTACGGAGTGAAGATCTCCTGTTTGCAATAATAAACAGTATGTCTTGTTTGTTGATTTCAGAATTATCAATATTTAGTCATTAAGCTACATATTCTGAGTGATATGAGTTTTTTTATGTTCATATAAATCGCTTATTAATAAATATCTTGTGATCCAGGTGTATCACGAGGAAAAGGACAAGATTTATTTCTTCAAGCTTTTTACCAAAGTTTGCAACTCATCCAGCAGCAGAAGTTAAAAGTGCCTGTGATGCATGCTGTAGTTGTGGGAAGCGATATGAATGCTCAAACCAAATTTGAGACACAATTACGTGAATTTGTGGTGAAGAATGGGATTCGTGACCGTGTCCATTTCGTGAACAAGACGTTGGCAGTGACTCCTTATTTGGCCGCAGTTGATGTGCTTGTTCAGAACTCTCAGGTGAGTCATAATGTGATTCATGGTCCATGTTTTTTCCACTAAAAACTGTATGCCTTTGTGAATCATTTATGTACTATATTTGTAGTATTCAATGGCTAATGAATGAGCCAACTTGATTTGTTAGTCTAGCCTGTCAACGCTTATGTGCCTCAGTAGCTTCAACCTCTAAGTAACGTCGACTATGTTTATCATGGCAGCACGGCGCAGTGGCCTCGTGCTGGGTCTTGCGCCCATGCTGATATGCCCCTGTCCAGCCAGGTTTCAAAAGGCCCTTAATATAATGTCAGGGGGAGACGTCGGACCCCTGAATCGAGTTTTTTTATTTATTTTCATGGCAGCACGCTTTGCTTCGCAATATAAGCTCATTGCATTGTAGTGCTTCGATAGCCAGGGTCGGAGCCAGGAATCGGCCAACCTGGGCTATCCCTCCCCCTTCTTTATTTGGGCAAATTTTTCACTAGTTGCGAGTCAAAGCCATCGTTAATACTAGCATACAGAGGATTTAGCTGAAGATTACTACTTGCTGGCCCCCTCTTGGCTTGAGGGCTGGCTCCGCCAGTGTCGATAGCATGCATACAACATAAAAAGTGGTCACTTGTTATGTTGCATATGATTATTTTTATTTTAAGATGTTGCATATGATTTAGATGGCCTTGAACTTCTTAATTTCGTCATGTTCTATGCCAAGGTCATCTTTAAACATGACTACTGACACCTACCAGTCCATGCAAGTGTAAATTCTTCGCAAGTGTTGCTTGATTGCTACTACGACAATTCTTAAGTTGTAAGGAGGTCTCCTTCAGGGCAGCTACGATTCTGGGGACATAGACATGGTTCAGTTAATGTGGCTCCTGGATTGTTGGAAAAAAATGTAGCTTAGAATGGATGTCATGGTGCCTTGCATTTATTTTTCTTGAACCCTGGCATCAGTCCAGTTCTGGGTTTGGCTTGTTCACTTTGTTACTGTTTGCTTTGCTACGCCTAACACTCACCCATAAGTATGCTAGTCTGCAGCTTGGCTAAAGAACAGACCAGGACCCAGTTTGTTTTCTCTGGTACTGGCTCAATAATTCTTTGCTGCTCTCAAATCAAATGATGGATCATAGTGCAAACATCATTGCGCAAAACATGTTATTTCCAACTAGTCACGTTAGTTTCCCTGAGCAGGTAGTACAACTTTTGTAAAGGTTTTCATTGACACCGAAGTGATCAATCAGTGCTACTACACATATAAAACGTCGGCTGATTTTTTTTTTATGTTTCAGATTTTTTGTAATATTTTTTGTTTTTGTTTATCAGGCTCGTGGAGAATGCTTTGGAAGAATAACCATTGAAGCAATGGCATTCAAGTTACCAGTGTTGGTAAATCTCCCTCTCTATCTTGTTCGTACTGTGTAGGCAGGGGACAGGTTAAGCCATCGTTGTACTGCACTGTATTTTTACAGCCTTTTGGAGCATGAACCGCACATCTCACGACCAACCAATTAACCCTACAGAAACATTTGAAACGTGGGCCATCATTTTCCTGAATCTGCTGACCGGATTTATTGTTTTCAATCATGAGTACGGAGTCACTGTAAACAATCATGAGCTCACATTATACACCTTGACCCCGCCATCTTCTGTTTTTGCCTGCATTCTGTCGGGTGTCTCCATATTTCAATTTGTTATCTTGGGTTAATGACACTATCCTTTACTATATCAGGGCACGGCTGCCGGAGGGACCACAGAGATTGTCGTGGACGGCTCAACGGGCCTTCTGCACCCTGCTGGAAAAGAGGGCGTTTCCCCTCTTGCGAAGAACATTGCAAGGCTCGCATGCCATGCTGAGCAAAGAGTCGCCTTGGGGAAGAAGGGATATGACAGGGTGAAGGAAAGGTTTATGGAGCACCACATGGCAGAGAGGATTGCGGCAGTGCTAAAGGAAGTCCTCAAGAAATCACGGGAACGTTCTCATTCTTAGAGCATTTTTGCCATGTCCACTGGAAGTATATACTTCTTTGTTGTGCTAACAAGTAGATCTAGATTTAATGAATCACAAGGGTCACATTCGAGGTACATTGTAAACTACAATTCGTTCCATCTTTCCCTTTGCTCCGCTGTTTGCTGTATATATTGTTCTTTCCTATTGTTGTGCTAACATGTCGCTAATCTCGATATGTACTGCGATTAGACTTGATGGGTTTACCCTCTGCCATTGTCACTGTTGGGTTTAGGGCATGACTCTGTTTGAAATTCTCCATGGCAGACAGACAAAGAATTGGGCCATGCTATCCGGCAATTTGCCAAAAGACCACAGTGAACAGAACAATACTTTTCTGTGTTAAAAAGGAATAATCTCCATGGCAATTGGTAGCCAAGTGAACTTTGGTGTTTGGCACCACAATTGTTCTCACTCATAGGATTTTTTTTTCGTTAGGCAATTATATGCTAATGACAATTGCTACAGAACACGTACCGCCAGCTTGCGACATTCTTGCCAATAGGCAACATATATTACAACACACATCAACCTGCTTCGGAGGCAAGAACTTCGCAAACAAGGGTATTGGTATACACGCGCACAATCTCTAGTTCAATTCCGTTCGCAGTGCCCTGCTTCGGCTGGAGATACCAATCCCCTACAGTTTCGCCGGCCGTCGCCATCACCATCACCGAAGATAAAATCAGTTGGCCTTGCCCGGCGGCGGCAGAGGCTTCTTCTTGCCGAGCTTGTACCTGACCATCCGGAGGATCCGCAGGAACCAGTAGGCGCTCACCAGCTGCAGCCCCGTCGCCATCGCCTGCCAAACCGGAAACGAAACCATCGAGCAAGTCGATCAGCACGTAATACGCATGCACAGAAAACGGCTCGAACCGGGTGGTTGGGATGTGGCGTCGGGCCGGTGAGATTCCGGCGCGATCGCGATGAGGTCTCGAGTTCGTTACGAACGGAAAGCAGAGGATCACGCGATGCGTCATGCAGGGGTTGTGCTTGCAGTTACGTTACCTTGATGAGGAGCGGGTTGTCCGCCGTGACGGTGACGTAGGTGAGGTATGGCCCGACGCACATCCGCGCCGCCGAGAACGTGACGGCGAAGAGCACGTCGACGAGGAGGTTGAGGTCCGTGTCCCTGACGCCGAACTCCTTGAGCATCTCCCGCAGGTGCAGCAGCGGGCTCGAGATCTCCGTGATCAACAGGCTCGCCACCATCTCCGTCCCGCACTGCACACACCACACACAGAGATTAACAAAGTCAAGCCAACAATTAACCCAGAATAAACAACTACTCGTTCAAGAATCAAGATCACCACGTACATACCCTCCGGTAGGCGAGGCCGGCGCCGATGCCGACGATGCTGACGAGGTGGTGCACGGTGTTGTCGAGCCTGACGTCGCCGTGGAGGTGGCAGCACGCGGCGTCGTACACCATGTAGGAGAGCGTGACGGCGAGCGCCTTCATCTGGCTCGGGGTGGACGCGGCGGCGAGCGGGCGGACGGGGCGGGACCAGTCGGCGACGGAGAGGCAGGCGAGGCCGAGAAGGAGCGCTTCGGGAACAGGCCGCGCACCAGCACGAACGCCGTCGACCACAGCACCACACCCGACGCCACCCAGCTCACCATCGTGCCGCTGCTGCTGATGTCCTGCGGCCCCTCCATCATCGCCGCCACAGCCGCCGCCATTGAGAACAACCTTCCTATAATAACCCACCCGTCGACGATACGAGGAGAGAGAGATCAGAGAGATCTGGGAGGGGGATCGAGACCAAAGGAGGAAACTAACAATGATTGGTCCAAGCCGCGAGAATATAGCCGGAGGAGAGAGAGGAACAGGAGAGAGAAACCACGACGAACGCAGCAAGGACTCGGCCGTGCCACGGAGCAAACGTGACTGACAGGCACGCACACAGATAACAATGGAGTTATATAGTGGCAGGCTTTGCAGTGGTCGATTCAATGGGGACGGTTGGGGACGGATACGGGTCGGAGTCGAGCGGTGGCGGAGAAGGGGATCAATCGGAAATCAAAGTTTAATTGATGGACTCTGGTTTATGCACGGGGGCTCTCTCTGTCGACTCATGTTCTTCGCATGCAAAATGCAATTTAAAAACCATTCTGTTGCGATAGATAAGTGAATCTGCTGCACTGGTCCTGAGATGGCGACGTGTCTGTGGCTGACCCAGTTTTTTAAGTGAGTTTTTTAGTTGAAAGCTAGCCAACCAAGGCCTGGATACTCCTCCCTGCATTTAAGAGAGATGGTTGAGTTTGTGTAGAGAAGAATGCTAGCCACACACATTTCCTCAACGACTTGAGTTTCCAAGTGAACGGGAGAAGGCCATTAATTATGCATACAAATGTAGAATTATTGCCTACCCACTTTCTTTGTGCACACACATTTTGTGGAGAGGGTATACATGTGTACATGGCCCCTTGAGTGCTGATATGAATAGACACCTATATACAGATGTTTAGTGTAAGGTAAACTTTCAAGAACCCTTCCTTTCTAGTAGATCTATATATGTGATAGTGAGAACTTACAGCACTGAAAATATACTGAAAATATGCATGATGAAAATATATCTGTGTTGTGCATATTGACTGGTTATTTGTTATCATCATGTATATTTTCATAAGCAAGTTGATGCTGACAGTTTTCAGTACATTAGTGAAGGTTGTCGTTACTGATCATTACGTATATTTTCGAATACCAGTTTGTCATCTTTTGTAAGATAAATCATAGTCCCGGTCGTCCAGGCGTTCACTTTGCATGCCCATGTGCCGCTGTCAGGAACCTTTCTGCATAAACATTGGACAGCAAGGCAACTAATACTAAAATTGACATGATTGTGACCTTAACTTGTACTAGGACCAGTTGGTGTGTGCCTTCGGTCATGAATGGCCGCACATAGATTGGACAAGTACCTAATTTCAGCTACTAAGCGAACTAGGTCGCATTATTATTCCCTGCAGAGAGACTCGCACAATACCGTGTATCGGTGTATAATAAGGTCAGCAGAGGCTAACGCTATCTCTACATCGATTAAGCTCAAAAACGGCTAACGCGCTGACCATTGTAGGGCACAAGAATTATAGTATGAACTTACCCGGAAAAAAAAAAGCATTATATGAACTGGTCCTGCTGGAGCCACAATTAGCTGCTATCGTTTGCCAACCGACACCTAATTACATGCGTGTACGTGACCGCTCCTGTTCCAATCACATCGTTAAAGTTGGGCTAGCTGATCGATCGATCAACCGTCATCCTTAATTATGCCGCGCGCGTATTCAATGGCATGATGCGGATCCATGTGTAGCGTGCTGAACCTAGAGAATAGACTGACGAACATTTCGATTTCGATCGAGCGCTCGATCGGTGTCTGGTCGCTCCAGGCCGGGCGGGGCCTGTTTTGATACACGCCGATGTCACGCGTGGAGGGGGGCCCTGATGAGTCGTGGATGCTGCTGCGTGAATTTTAAGATAGCCAGGGGACGATGATGCCAGTCAGCAGAGGGAAAGGGGTAGGTCATAGATAAGGTACGGGCTTTTTATTGGCGCAGTACGTACGGACACCAAGCCAAATTGATTGCCCTTGAAATTTCGGTGCCGGATTACAATACTGCACGAACCGTCGTCTAGTTCTAGGCGTAGGCTAGAGATCATGTGCCTTTTGTCACCATGCCGTGTGACGTTGTTTTATCCACAACAATACTACTCGTACTAGTAGTAGTATTCATGGGACAGCCTGCCTGTAGCTGCAAGCCTGCAACATCGGATCTCATCCTTTCCTTGCATACATGCACAGTATATAAAAAAGTACTCGTATGTTATGTACTGCTGCTACGTATAGACAGGACATACGTACAGTAATTTTCCAACGGCGTTTTTGCCACGTATTCTGGACGCGATCGTCGGTCTCTAGTGCCCCCACATTCCCGGGTGGTGGCAACTTTTTTCCGGTCTAGCTGGACGGATGAAGCACGTGCCGGAGCCACGGTTACCATGTCCAACGAAACCTCACCAACCAGCATGCCAGCATCTGAAATTGTCGCGGAACGCGGGGTAGGCCACGCCTTTTTTCCAAAAGCGACGACACGACGCATGCAATGGCGACCGAACTTCCGGCTCGGCCCGCTTTGCCCTGTACGCACCGTGGCTCTACATAACTCTGCATCTGCTAGCTCGCGGCAGATCTACCGTGTATCGAGCTGTTGGGTTTGCGTCGTTTGTTTGTTTGCTCGCCTTGCCTGAATTGGTAGTCTTAAGGGGAGGACATAGATCTCATCTCAGGTTCAAAACGGGGAGTTCGGTGGTGACGCTTTTCTGTACTACATGAGCGCCGACCACCGACCCTTGCCATCGTTCCTCCTCCTTTCCTTTTTTTTTCCCTTTTTTTCTAAGAATTACACAGTACAACACAGACGCTCATAACACGCACGCACACTCACCTCTATGAACACATGTACGCAAATTCTACTCCTATGAGCACCTCCAAATAACTGAGCACCCGGCAGATCTGGAGATTCCTGAAGTCACCAAAGGCGCCTTGTTATCGACGGGAACGTCGCTTACCACTTACCGCATCACGCCGGTAAATCCTAAAAAATTTGCTCCCACCGACAGTTCAGTGCGCTGGTGGCGAGCGTGACCGGTCGCGGACTGATCATTGATCGAGCGGGGCCGCCTATCAATTCTTCCGATAGAACAATCCACGACCCATGCAAAATCGGCCTACAGCGCGGCATTCTTCTTCCTCGCACCACCGCCACTCTGTCGTCCCCAACCCCCATCCTCGTGCTCGCCCCCGCTGCCTCCCGTCTGGTTCTGGCGGCGCCTCACATCGGTCGCTGCCATACTAACCACTCCAACATGTGACGCCTCTGCCCCCTACATCGCCCGCATCACGCCACCCACTGCCAGCCCGGCCTGCCACTGTTGTTCTATGTTTGAGGGGAGAGGGATAAGCGTTTAGAGGGTACAAATCCCGTACTCTAAAGGATTCTCCGGTGAGACATCCCACCCTGCCCTCCTCCGTTGTCTCTGGCAGCTCCCGCCGCTAGATCCGCAGCCATCGCGCTAACCGGCTTCGTCGGGCTTGTCGACGTCAGGGAGGTGGAGGAAGAAGACTCCACAACCCTCCGATGGATGAGAAGCACGAATTAATTTTAGAAAAAAGTCCTATTTGCCTCTCTTAACTATTAGGGGTAGCGCAATCTACACCTCCAATTACAAAACCGGGTAACCGCAGTCCCTCAACTCCTTCTCTCACTTCAATTCACCTCCTTGAGCGGTTTCGAGAGTGGTTTTGTCCTACGTGGCAATATGGGACCCACATGTCAGGAGCCACGCCATTTTTTTTCTTTTTTCTTTTTTTTTTCTTCCTCTCTTCTCTCCCCGCACATCGGCCCGCCGTCTCTCTCCCGGGCCACCTCCATCACCTGCCTCACACAGCGCCACCCTGCCCCGCCGTCTCCCTCCCTACTTCGTCGTGCCCTGCGCTGCCGGCTACCCGCCGCTCGACGCCACTCGCGGCCTGCGCGGACTCGCCGGATGTGGACTTGGCGATTGGTGGTACTCCTAGAACGGCAGCCGCCTCCCCGACCATGCCCCTCGCTCTCGTCCTGCCCCGTGGCGCGGTGGCGCGACTGCGCACAGGGCCGCGTCGGGCAACAGCAGCCAGGGGCACGGAGCCGCATCAGGTGGCAGCAGCGCGTGCATGGCGAGGTAGAGGAAGGGGCGGCACGGCGAGGAAAGAGGGAGAGGGCAGAGCGACACGGGAAGAGGGAGGCGGCGGGCCGGCGCGCGGCCTCGCTGGGATAAGCTCCGTTGGCGGCTGCCCTACGCGCATAGCACGACGCGCACGCGGGGACAAGGACAGGCGGAGCGGCGGCGACCTACCCTGCGCGCTCACGGTCCAATGGCGACGAGAAGGGCCCCGCCGTCACGCTGGAAGCTGCGGCTCCCCCCC
>LAPY01000237.1:20939-31095 GCA_000970635.1 Eragrostis tef
GCACGGGGCGCCCGGCCATAATACACGGGGACGGGAAAACTGTGCTTGGCGGTGACAGGAAGGCTCTGTCTGACGGCGGCGGCAGCTTCATGTTCAAACCTAGGCCAAATTCGAGCAATCCGGTGAACCCCTATTCGATTCCTTCCACAAATGGCTTCTGTATGTTCGTAATCAACTTCTCGCCCTCCTCCCCGTCGTGCACCTCTTGCTTGCGAGGCTCCAAGGCCGTTTTTCAGTCCGCCATACGCCGCCGCAGCCATGGCTGCCGCTGGGCTCTGGTTTGGAACGACAACCCGTGAAACCAGCGCAGACCAACCCGCTCGATCTCAGGTATCCTAACCGCATAAGACCGGACCAGGCCAGCTAAACCGTCAACCTTCGGCCTGGGTTGAAAAACCAGCGCAAACCGGTGTAACCCGTGCATGAACAGGCCTACCCTCTGCCGCGGGGCGTGAGACACACCCCAACATGACCGCGCGTCCTCACCACACCAGGTTAGGCAGGCAAGCTGGATCCAGCGTCCACGGCGGCCGGGTCGCGCGCGTCGCCTGCGCTCGCTGGCGTGCAGCGACACTGCGACAGCGATGGAAGCACGCGCGCACGACGAGATCGGCCGCGCCGGAGCCTTTTCGTTCCGTGATACAATATTAGCAGTTATGTGAAGGAAGAAACAGTGTTCGCGATATGGGGTGCACGGGAGTTCGGCACAAAGGGAGGGCTGGAATGCCGAAAATGCTCTGTTGGTCGTGGACTTTCCGACACTTGCGTCTGCACGTACGAGCAAACGTTTAAGCGAGCCGGCGTTCCACGCACGCGGCGTCGTGCGGTCAAGAGCTGCCGAACTATAGGATCTCTGGAGTTGTTGGGTCCTAACTCGTTTAGGAGAGAGAGAGGATGAGAGAAGCAAACAATGGTAGCTAGTTGCTGTCGTCAACTCTGTTTGCAGACATTACGTGGTGGTCAGTCTCTGTAGAGAACGCGTTTCTTGATCGATCGGCCCGGACTTCTGTTATTTGAATCGTTCAAACTGCTAATGTATAGGTAGGAGTATTTCGAAAAGGAAAAAAAATGCTAATATATATACCACGAAAAATTTCAATAGTCTTTTCTGAGGCAGGATAAAGACAGGTACAGTTGGCTCCTTTGTACGCTTGAACTCAATAGTCAAAGCCCGGAAATGCTGATAAGGAATGCCGGCGAAACAAGAATTCAGAGAAGCAGGATGCAAGGAGAAAACCAAATTATACTGATCACTATCTTTTCCTTCATACAATAACACAGCTGCAACTTCCGCCTACAGTATTCCTTTCGTCCAAAATTCTGTACGAGGCATCTTTAACCAGGGACCTTACCCCTGATATACAACTAACTACTAAAAAAGAAAAGGAAGGAAAACAAGAAATCTTGTGTACACTGTACAGTTACAACCCAATAACCTACAGAAATTACTGTATGGATGGGCCGCCATTGGTTAATTAGCTTCCGCAACTCATCGGCATCCGCCGTTTGGATTCCATGTTGTGCACGAGTGACCTGGCCCGCTTAGTCGTTGCCGGAGCGACCTGATGACAGACTCGCCGGCGGTGCCTTCCCCGGCCCATTTCTCGCTCGCCAAAGGCCGCGCTGCTCCGATCACGACCACCGAGAGCACCAAGACCACCATGAGCACCGGCAGGACGAACTCTCGCATCGCGGCCATGTTCGTGATCTTCTCTCTCCGCGTCTCTCTACCTCTTTCTCTTCCCTTGTTCTTCTGTTTCTCTCACTTCTGAACGAGCTGACTGGCTATGGACCTTTGCAAGTTTGCAATGTCAAGCTATAGACTTTGACACGTTAAGCTCTGTATGAACTATGAAGGAACCATTATATAGAGAGACAGAGGCTGAGTTTTGGCCCGCGGAAGTTGCTTGCTCGTTAAGTTGACGACCTGGCGCATATATACATTTGAAATAAAATTCACTGAGTAGAACGGCAAGTCGCCAATAGCGCGGAACTTACACCGAAAAGCTGTGCTATAAGATTGTCTCAGTAAGTACGTGCTGCTGGCTTCAGACAGTGTGCAGATTGCAGATTCTAGCTGAAGCAATGTGAAAAAATGCCAACTGCAGGGATGTTATATTTATCAAACCAAACTTTGCCATCTAAACCTTCTAACTGGACGCATCATTTTGCAATATAACAACAAAAGTGTCCGACATGGTACGGTTGCGTTGCTGTCAATAAGACTTTCTTGCGTCTTGGGAGTGACTTCAAATCCCATGGGGGCGTACGTCGCTGGTCAATGCTAGCTCATGCAATGTATCGTAGTTTATTCGACAACTCGTTTTTGTATGGTCAAAACATGGTTTTCTTAAGGAATACGACAGTGTGCCCGCTCTTCCAACTATTGCTACTTGGTCAGAGTCGTAAGCTTATATCCTTTTATTAGGAGTCAAAGTGCCACCAAATTTCCAAGAAAAGATGCCACCCAAGATATTCTTCCTTCAAGGCATGAGCTCAGAGTAATAACTGATGAATAATTAAACTTTCATTTTCCTAGCTCCATGAGACTATAATACACGAAACTCCATCGACCATCGGTTTCATGTGATATATGAACGCTCTGGCATTTTGTTCAGATGAGATCATGAGAAATTTCAGGAATTCCAGTGCACTAATGTATTTGACAAGTCAGGTTTGTTTTCCAAAAAAAAATCGTTTTCAGCATACTTGTTAAGATATCTGAAATTACGAAGCACGAGATCTGATATAGTGTTAGTTCTTCTTCTTCTTCTTCTTTGATATAGCGCTAGTTACTCCAAGCTGAACCGGTGTGAGTCACTTGTATTTCCACGACTGACATCAAAAGTATATATTTTTCGCATTGTGTCAAGGAACTTGCTATGACTCAGTGGCAAAGGTCACTGCTGCGATCGAGTATTTACCGGGTCAAGATCCTAAATCTGCTGTGGTAATCACGGAGTTGCAGTTCAGTAACAAAGACAACTTTTGGCAATGAAGTATCAGTGAACAAGCTTAAATGGATTACAATCATCATACATCAGTGTTCAAATCTTAAACAAGATTCGTGTGTTGGCTCTGACAGTATGATCGAGTAGTTCAACAGCTAGGTATTCAACTGGATCTCTATCCGTTTCATTGTCATAGCACTCGTCCTATTAGATATCCAAGTGCATTAAACATGAAAAAAAAAGAGAGCATTGACTTGATATAAGCCCAAGCATGTAGTGCGTTCAATGATACAAAAAAGAAGAAGAAGAAGAAGAAGAAGAAGAAGAAGAAGAAGAAGAAGAAGAAGAAGAAGAAGAAGAAGAAGAAGAAGAAGAAGAAGACGAAGAAGAAGAAGAAGAAGAAGAAGCAAAAATGGAGGTTACAAAGAAATACAAGCCCTAGCACGTGCAACTAATAAATCAGGACTTCATATAATATAACGTGCCACTGTAAAGTTTTATTTATAATATTACTATAGAAATTTCACCTTCTAGTATTGGAGACTAAGAAAATGAGCCGACACATTTGCTCTCATCAAGGGCTAGAAATTACCACATTAATAGAGAATAAATAAGAATTTATCCATCATTGTCATTACAAATAATCAACCTAAAATACCACTATACTTGTATATGTAGCTTTTATGTACATTTGCCATCTCTGGATCTACCTGGCTAAATTTCTTATCTGTGGAAACTAAGTACAACACATCAGATCGAACGAATTCAAAAGTTAACATAAAAAACTACCAAAGTGGCCCTCAAAATAAATAAAAAACCACAGCACTCTCGTACGGTTACAAGCAGAAACCTGTAGTACTAGCAGTATACGCGGCTACTGCATTAGCTTCCAGTTAAGCCCGCTTAACTTATCAGCATCCACCATTTGGATTCCATGTTGAGCAGGAGTGACCTGGCCCGCTAAGCCGTTGCCGATACAGCTGCCGGAGAAAGCTCATGAACGATTCGCTCCCGGTGGCTTCTCCGGCCCATTCCCCTCCTGCCAAAGGCCGCGCTGCTGCGACCGCTGCCACCGAGAACACCATGACCACCATGATCACCGACAGGACGAGCTTTCTCATGGCGGCCATGATGTCGTGTTTATCTCCCTGTGTTACTCTCTTTCCTTGTTCGATCAGAGTCTCTCTGTCTCTCACTTCTGAGCTAGCTGTGAACTTTGCAATGTGTGCAAGCTGTGTGAAGAAACTGTTTATATAGAGCCCGAGCTGGGTCGAGTAAGGCTTCTTGCGCGGAAGTTGCTTGCTCCCTCGTTGCCTGGGTGACACGGCGCGTGCGTTTGACATAAATTAAATGAGCAGAATGCCAAGTCGCCGATTGTGGGAACTTTACACCATAAATGCAGCGCCACAATAAAATCTTTGATTTCTCAACAAAACATTTTGATTCTTGCGTGTGATGTCAATACGTCTTTCGACGATGGAATCTGGATGAAAACAATGTGAAATGCATACTGCCGGCACTTTGAAACATACCTGTCAGTCGTTTGAGCCAAGAAAACCTTTTCATTGACACAATTTGCAGTATTATTACTGGAGAGATTGAAGTGCCTTGCGTTTCTGTAAGCAGGACCATAGAGCAGAGACATTTCTACGACCTGGTCAATGATCTCGTACTGTACCTTATTCCCATATGGTTTGTTTTGGTCAAAATATAAATTTCTTAGGGGGTACGACAGTGTGTTCTTCCACTGTTTTTCGTTGTTCAATGTTTCCTGTTTCTAAATTGATCAGGTCAATTTTTCAGAAATTTTCCAAGAAATGCATGCCTTGTACAAGATATTCTTTGCCTAGCTCGAGTGAACGAATAATCAACCTTTCACTTTCCTTTCAATAAATGCATATTGTCTTTAAATTTCCCATTTTTGCAGTGTTATATCCTCCAACATTTAACGTGAAGAAAAGATTATTGATTCTGTTCAGAAGAAACCTGGAAAATCCTTAGAATTCCAGGGCACAAGAGCTGACCGATTTGGTTAATTGGTTTCCTACAAATTGCTACAATTCTATAGCACGGGATTAGACCTTTTTTTTTCTTCTCCAGCTATTGTATATATTTACACACTCATGAATTTACTGCAGAGGTTGATTTCGAATTAAGAGTTCTAAAATTGCAGAACATGAGATTTGACATTATTGAAAGTTTTACTCCAAGCTGAAACAGGTGAGTGAATCACTTGTGTTTCCTTGCCTGACGTCAAGTGCCCAACACACATTTCTGCATTACGAGTCCCGCACGGTCAGGGAACTTGACTCAGTGACGACGTGACATGTACCCTTATCAAATCAAAATCCTACTTTCAGTAGTAGCCACCGAGTTCAGTATGAAAAGAAAATCTTATAGTTTACGCGCAGCGGGTACACATCACGATACTCCAAATTTTAGTGAACTCATAATTCAAAGAATACTTTTGTAGTCCCCAAACACCAGGTCATAAAGTTGGTCTCAACTCTCAACAGGTCATAATTTTGTTGAAGTACCTTGACTCCAGTTGCTGATGGCACTAACATACGGATTTCCGTCTTTTTCTTTAGACCATATGGATTTTCATCTTGGCACAGAGCTTTAACATGTGCAAGCAAGTCATCAGCCTTTGTTTAGAAAGAAAAATTGTGTAGAATGGGCACAGGCACCACCTAATCCACGCCATTTTTCCTTCATGTTTGACTGAAGTTAACGCTTGCACAGAATAAATTACAAGGACACCGTCTCTCTCTCTCTCTCTCTCTCTGAAGTCGGTAGGGGAGACCCCTACCTAAATTTTCATTACCAAAATAATCGAAATACATGGAAAAGAAAATGCAAAGCAAATGTCCATGCTTGGATGCAAACATGTGAAAGCATAAATTACTAATAAAGTGCACGCGCAGGTGTTAAATTTGACGAATTGTTACTCGCAGGACAAATTGCACCACCTAATCTCTACTGATTTTAGAGTCGATCAGCAGAGTGCAACGGTGGGCCCAACTTTTGACCGCTGTTCTTTTAGCAGCGTTCGTAGTAGCTCTGTTTATCCAGTTACTACTTGACTATCAGACACCATTCTGTTTCTTTCGAGCGATATATTCCATGCTACTGCAATGAAAAGGTAGGCCAGATGGCTGCATATTTGAGGCGATATTTAAATCAGTAACATAGTACTTGTTCGTGGTGATCGTGTCTAACTCAGCTCAACGCCTAATGTACTAAGTCGAGGTAACCAATTACATAGCTCCAAATAGTCCCGAGAGTGTTCAGTGAAAATTCAACATTGCAGCAGGCAGCGGCCTACGGTTTACGATATTGATTATTTGGCCCTCGCCCTCGACCAAGCCCTCCCTAGCCCTTCTACTACTCTCTTCAAGCCTTTGATATCTTAATGTTCGAGTTCAAGTGCTGTTAATTTCAAAAATAAACCATTGACAGGGAATATTTCTGAAAAAAAAAATCTGAATTAACGCCTGAGGGTGCACAGCCGGTCATACCCCACCAAAGGGAAATCACTGCGAGTTTGCCAGAGAGTACTCCCTGTCAATAGTATACTAATGCAATTTGTATCCCAGGTACACCTTAATACAGTACTAACATACTAATGCAATAGTTATATCGTGTAAACCAGTATTTCTGAATATCTTAGATGAATTTGACAAAGCGAACTACAACACCCAAGACGAGTAATAACGGAAACTACAAGAGGCGCGGCGAGTAAATCAAATAGAACCACGTTTAAATAATTTACACTTCAAAATTGACGGTGTTTGTTTCAATGGAACATGGTTAGGGTCCAATACACAGAATGCTTTTAGCTAAGGTAGGAGGCACGTGCAACCCAAAATCTCAGTCCTCCTGCTCAAAACTGAAACCTGTAAAAGTTATGAAGAAATTAATATGTTGAATGGATTATTCTTGCAGATAATGGAAAAAATCAGAATTGACCAGGAACGTTAAACTGCATGCTCATATACTTGTCAGTGCATCAGGTTCCGTTGGAGAAATGTCCATGCTTGGATGCAAACATGTGAAAGCATAAATTACTAATAAAGTGCACGCGCAGGTGTTAAATTTGACGAATTGTTACTCGCAGGACAAATTGCACCACCTAATCTCTACTGATTTTAGAGTCGATCAGCAGAGTGCAACGGTGGGCCCAACTTTTGACCGCTGTTCTTTTAGCAGCGTTCGTAGTAGCTCTGTTTATCCAGTTACTACTTGACTATCAGACACCATTCTGTTTCTTTCGAGCGATATATTCCATGCTACTGCAATGAAAAGGTAGGCCAGATGGCTGCATATTTGAGGCGATATTTAAATCAGTAACATAGTACTTGTTCGTGGTGATCGTGTCTAACTCAGCTCAACGCCTAATGTACTAAGTCGAGGTAACCAATTACATAGCTCCAAATAGTCCCGAGAGTGTTCAGTGAAAATTCAACATTGCAGCAGGCAGCGGCCTACGGTTTACGATATTGATTATTTGGCCCTCGCCCTCGACCAAGCCCTCCCTAGCCCTTCTACTACTCTCTTCAAGCCTTTGATATCTTAATGTTCGAGTTCAAGTGCTGTTAATTTCAAAAATAAACCATTGACAGGGAATATTTCTGAAAAAAAAAATCTGAATTAACGCCTGAGGGTGCACAGCCGGTCATACCCCACCAAAGGGAAATCACTGCGAGTTTGCCAGAGAGTACTCCCTGTCAATAGTATACTAATGCAATTTGTATCCCAGGTACACCTTAATACAGTACTAACATACTAATGCAATAGTTATATCGTGTAAACCAGTATTTCTGAATATCTTAGATGAATTTGACAAAGCGAACTACAACACCCAAGACGAGTAATAACGGAAACTACAAGAGGCGCGGCGAGTAAATCAAATAGAACCACGTTTAAATAATTTACACTTCAAAATTGACGGTGTTTGTTTCAATGGAACATGGTTAGGGTCCAATACACAGAATGCTTTTAGCTAAGGTAGGAGGCACGTGCAACCCAAAATCTCAGTCCTCCTGCTCAAAACTGAAACCTGTAAAAGTTATGAAGAAATTAATATGTTGAATGGATTATTCTTGCAGATAATGGAAAAAATCAGAATTGACCAGGAACGTTAAACTGCATGCTCATATACTTGTCAGTGCATCAGGTTCCGTTGGAGAATGAAGCAGCTCTGTATTCATGAGATACCATGTGGTTGTGGAAAAGTTCAACAAAATTTTACTACAGATTTTCGTAGCCAATTGAACACCATACAACATGTGAGCCATAGTGATGGAAAAATTATATTAATCATTAAATGTGAAAATGTACAGATACACTCAGTTTAATAACCTATCCATTATATATAACACTATGCATAATAGTGCCCAACAAAAATGACTGTATTGGGTTTTCACTTCTCTACTAACTGCAGGGAAATAAGAATTCAATTAATCAATTTTCTGGTAACATGAAAGTTCCCGTCCCTTGTTATTTTTCGCTGGGTAGTTTGAGAACTTGTTTGTTGCTAATTTCATGTACAAATAGCAAAGTTACAGACATATGGAAAGCAATAACAAGTACCACTGGTTAACTTACATTTTGACAATCCATCGGTCTGCTGGACATCAATTAGATCAAGCGGTATTCCAAGTGTTCTCAAGGTTTCCAAAATCGAGTGAACTCTCTCATCGACACTTGAACATGTCAATTTGACTTTTGTGAGATGCTTCAGTGCCAACCATTGTTCCATTGGGTAGTAACTCGCTTTTTCTTTTGCTGTTGCTGTTTGTTTAGTGTCCTAAAGCAGCCAAATCCAACATTAGTGCGAAAATCAATAGGTATGAATGATATATTTAATTGAAATGTAAATATTATATTTCAATAAGAGTATAATTTCTACATACCTCATGAAGCTGTATAGTGAGTTTTTGCAAAATTGGTGAGTGCTTGAGAATGCAAACTAAAGCACCGTGGTCAGTATCCACACACCACTCGTTAAGGAGCAATGTCTTTAACTTGCTAAATGTAGGGCACCATCTCATTTCCCTCCTGAAAACAAACTGTAAAATTGCAAAAGGGCATGGTGTGATCATGGTAGATTGAGTAACATAAATGAAATGTTACAAATTCTTTAAAGACTATGCAAAGAATGTCCCTGTTGACTCACAACAATTAATCAGTGTTAATTGTTTATGCACTGGAAAATCAGTTTTAAGTGTTAGGAGAACTAGTATGTACAGATCAATATATATTCTGCAAAACTGCAAGACCATGTGCTATCAAACGGCAGTGGGGGCCTAATCCTGGTATACTCATAAGTGATTAGGATTGGCTGCCTACCACAGTAGGATCAGTTATCAACTCTATGCTCGTCGCAGATGACAATCCTTTAAGAAGCACAGAAGCGTCAGTATCATTGCCGGCACAGACACATCCAGCACAGACCTTATCAGCGCAGCCCCATGAGTCAGTATTATTCTCACAATAACCCAAACTATCGTGGCCAAGCCTGATAAATGCAGTCATTAACAAAGGCATGCTTCCCAGCAGGGGAGTATGTCCAGCCAAATCATCTATCTTCAACCAGACAAGATTCGGTGTCGAAATATGAGCCCGGTAATCGAGATAGCCGAAGTGGCAGCCAATCAGATTCAGACGCTTTAGCGAGTTGGACGTGATCTCCACGGTCATGAAACTGCATTGCGTTAGCTTTAGATCCTCTAGCACAGGGCACCCCGAGAAGATTGCAGTCCTTTCACGAAGCTCCACACCATGAAGCTGCAGCTTCGTCAAAGTGTTGGTGATTAAGGGGAGGTCCTCCAGCGGCAAGCGCTCGCCGCTGTACCAGTCGGTGTAGAACCGTAGGACCCGGGCACGGCAGAGCAACGCGTACCGGATCCACAGGTTGACGTAGGGCACGTCCCTCTCCGAGACCTCGCCCAAGCGGAGGTCGCAGGTGTCGATGGGCGTGTGGCCTTGGAGGCCTCGGAAGAGGAGCAGGTGGTCCAGGAACTTGTGGCACCCTCAACGGACTCCCAGTCGGTGACCCGCAGGCTGGGCGTGGTCATCCAGAGGCGGCGCCAGCGCCGGGCGAGCACGCAGGTGCGGACGGCGTCGCGAGAGGGCAGGAGGGACAGCACATGCTCCAGGACGCCGTCCGGGAGGGCGCTGAGGCGGTCGTCCTCGCCCGC
>LAPY01000237.1:76611-92024 GCA_000970635.1 Eragrostis tef
CCCGGGTACTGGCGCGTCACCGGCGCAAGGCTCGACGTCGACAAGGGGAGGATTTCGCTGCACGTCAAGTTCTCCCTGCTCGCTCCGGCTTCATGACAACGGAGTCCTTTCTTTCAGCCAGAACTGTACAGTCTTCTGCTGCTCAAAATTAAACTAACCACTGTAAGCACACGCATCAGTGTTTTTCATTCTATTTCTCCCAACCATTCTTTTGTGTTTTGGTTTTGCCACGGGCCCCTGTGTATGTAATTGAGAGGTTGAGGCATACTGATACTGAAAACAGATGTATCATTATTTTTTGTATAATGGAAAGAAAAGGCTTATTGATGATCATGCATTCATGCTGAACAAACATAGTACGGCATTAACGGCAAGCAACAATGTTGCAGAAACCAGAATGTGGACCGGAACTTTGACCCAATAATTGAAATCCGATGTTAAAATCATTAATTACTTAATTTTTGGTTCATTGACATAGTAATCATAGAACATGTACACAGTTTAGCAACAGGCGAAAAATAACACGAGTTTCCAATACAAATCATGCTAAATTCATGAAGTGAACGACATCATCCAAAAGTTTAAGGATGCACTGCGTCAGACGTCAGCTCGTAGCACTTCCCTTGTCTTTGTCGATCATCATTCATGAACCACAATCAACACGCTTATTTCAAATGATCAATACTCAAAAAAGGCTCATGTTATTCAGGAGGGACGACAGGTCAGGATCCATCTTCCGGAGCCAATTGCTCCGCTGCTTGATGGATATAAGCCTGTCACACAAGCACCACGGAAAGCTAATAAGATGTGGCCGTTCAAATCCTTCATTGTAGCAGCCCCAGTAGTCTGGGTGATATGTAACGTGGTACCAAGCAGAGGCCTTGGCATCTAAGACACGTTCAGAACCTGTGCCCATGTCAGTGAACCATGACCTCGCTTCTTTCCTCAAAGATCTCACTGCCATTCTAATTGCATCGGCGTCACTTTTCTTGGTGAAATTTGTTGCCATCTTTAGTATGCATCCACTTTTTACCCAATTAGAAATCATACTCCTCCTTGAACTCCATAGACTCGGTCTTCAAAGCTACTGACAATCAAATCAGCGTCATAAGACCCGACATCCTTTGTGAAGTATTTTATGTGAGGTGTATGCTTCATTATTTCCCTGTAGAGCTTCCCAATCACACCCTTTGATTCATAGGTGACTTTGTCAAGTTTCTCCATGAAATCTGGATACTCCTTGACATGTAGCTCAGGGGGAATCAGAGCCGGGACCCCTGTCTTTGGGAAATCAACAGCTACAGAGAAGAGCTTGGCCAGTTGAATGCATGGTTCGCTTTCAGCCTTCATAAATTCCTTATCTGCAAAGACTACATGTGCATTGGCGATAATCCCCAGGCTCTCGTTGACTATGTAATTTGTAAGTACTCCTCTACTTCCTGCATGATATAATAACATTGTTCCAAAGCATGGTGTGAGATTTGTTCATATATAAAAGATAAGGGATTAGATACATAATATCAATCATATATAAAGAAAAACATCAGTCAGTGGGAAGTATCCATAATACAAACTAACTTTCTCAGGAACTAAATCTAAGTCATCAAGAAATAGTTATTAAAGAACCCCCGTAAAAAGTACAGAAACAGGATGCATTGACTTCTGTTTGAAAAATTGAGCATACAAGAATCCGTTCTACAAATATCTAAGACTGATTCTATATCCACAAGACAGGCAGTAGAATAGTTAAAATCAATAGGTAGCAATGAAGGATCATGCATGTGTCGCTCTGATAACCAAGGAAGTTAAAACCATGCTAGACTAGGAAAAACAGGACTAAATCTTTTATTGTTCAGGAGAATGAGAACCAGACCCATGACAGAGAATTCACACCAACGCAAATGTTAATGGTAGCATTGATGCCAATAGATGAACTGTTATCACACATGACATGGAAGATGAACGGTCTTTGTTACCTCAATCGTAACATCATGATCTAATGTTTCTGTTGGCGCTGGACTATAGTCCATAGGCTCCACCATACGATTTGGAATGAGAGACTGATCCCAACAAACAAAATATATATCTCCATCAAGATCACTCCCTGAACACTCATTAGGATGAGGCCTGCATGCAGAACAACCGGTCTTGAAAATTGCTTCAGTAACAAATGAAAAAAGAATATAGCATACATCTAATCAATGTTTTGCAGAATTGAAACAGGGTAATGTCCAACAGGGATTAAGGTTCATTCAACTAAAAGAATTTTTTTATTACTATAAATACCGTATCAACTGGAAAAATATCCCACAAAAGGAACTTGCGGAAAAGTAAGAGAAACAATATAAGAATAAATGACTTGCCTTGATCCCTTTTGTGGAAATACAACACAGTCAAACATGTGGTGTAGAACAGGAACATCTATAGCCTGGAGAACCCGGACATCACCTGGATGGAGGCAAGGGTTTTTGGCAACAACTACTTTTCCTGTCACAGTGATCCTGTGAGGATCATTGGCACTAGAAGAAGCTTGAACAAATACCTGGCCATACTTCAGTGTGCCAGTTTCATCCAAGCATCCCATCATTGATCGTCCCTGAGGGATGAATATCCTTGACTTTGTTTTCAGTTCAAGCAACTTGGATGCTCTAAAAGTTTGTAGTAGCATGGAAAGATACGGCTCATGAGAAGGCTGGTAACCACATATCAACAAGTCTTTAACTGCATTGGTGATTTCTCCCATGGGCATAAGTTCAATTGCTTTGATAGCAGCCTGTGGTTCGGTTACCATTCTGTTTAATTGTCTCACAGCTTCCTCTTGCTTTAGCTCAAATACAATATCCTGAACTCCGAGTGTTGAAAGAAGAGTAATTAGCTGTCGATTCAGGAAGCATGGTTGGTACTTGCTGTATGCGAGAACATCAAGCGACGTGTTGTCGGAGTCAAATTTTATCATGCTTCTTCTCAAAGAAAGCTTCCAATTGGATCTTGGGTCGACAGCGACAACACCTTTGCAGCCACCATACCTTATTTGAAAAACAGAAGGAGCAAAGCGTTTCAATTTGCATTTCATGGCCACCTCTTTTGCAAATTCAGCTGAAATTTTTCCAACTCCATCAGAGAATATGTACTTTGTGCCATTTGTTATATCTGGAATTTCGGCCACCTCATATTTTTGTACTTTCAAGGTTTCTGTTGAGGAACTAAAGGACTGGCCAAGTCGGGCGGCATACTTAATCAAGAAATAACTATTAAAGAACCCCCGTCGAAAGTACAGAAACAGGATGCATCGACTTCTGTTTGAAAAATTGAGCTTACAAGAATCAGTTCTACAAATATCTAAGGCCGATTCCTATATTCATAAGACAGGCAGTAGAATAGTTAAAATCAATATGTAGCAATGAAGGATCATGCATTTGTCGCTCTGCAAACGAAGAAGTTAAAATCATGCAAGACTAGGAAAAATAGGACTAAATCTTTTACTGATCAGGAGAATGAGAACCAGGCCCGGGAGAGAGAATTCACACCAACGCAAATGTTAATGGTAGCATTGATGCCAATAGATGAACTGTTATCAAGCATGGCATGGAAGATGAGTGGTTTTTGTTACCTCGATCGTAACATCATGATCTAATGTTTCTGTTGGCGCTGGACTATAGTCCATAGGCTCCACCATACGATTTGGAATGAGAGACTGATCCCAACAAACAAAATATATATCCCCATCAAGATCACTCCCTGAACACTCATTAGGATGAGGCCTGCATGCAGAACAACCGGTTTTGAAAATTGCTTGGGTAACAAATGACAAAAGAATATAGCATACATCTAGTCAATATTTTGCAGAGTTGAAACAGGGTAATGCGTGCCCAACAGGGATTAAAGTTCATTCAAATAAAAGAACTTTTTTGTTACTATAAATACCGTATCAACTGGAACAATATCACCCGAAAGGAACTTGCGGAACAGTACGAGAAACAATATAAGAATAAATGACTTGCCTTGATCCCTTTTGTGGAAATACAACACAGTCAAACATGTGGTGTAGAACAGGAACATCTATAGCCTGGAGAACCCGGACATCACCTGGATGGAGGCAAGGGTTTTTGGCAACAACTACTTTTCCTGTCACAGTGATCCTGTGAGGATCATTGGCACTAGAAGAAGCTTGAACAAATACCTGGCCATACTTCAGTGTGCCAGTTTCATCCAAGCATCCCATCATTGATCGTCCCTGAGGGATGAATATCCTTGACTTTGTTTTAAGTTCGAGCAACTTGGACGCTCTAAAAGTTTCTAGCAGCATGGAAAGATATGGTTCATGAGAAGGCTGGTAGCCACATATCAACAAGTCTTTAACTGTATTGGTGATTTCTCCCATGGGCATAAGTTCAATTGCTTTGATAGCAGCCTGTGGTTCGGTTACCATTCTGTTTAATTGTCTCACAGCTTCCTCTTGCTTTAGCTCAAATACAATATCCTGAACTCCGAGTGTTGAAAGAAGAGTAATTAGCTGTCGATTCAGGAAGCATGGTTGGTACTTGCTGTATGCGAGAACATCCAGTGTCGTGTTGTCAGAGTCGAATTTTATCATGCTTCTTCTCAAAGAAAGCTTCCAATTGGATGTTGGGTCAACAGCGACAACACCTTTGCAGCCACCATACCTTATTTGAAAAACAGAAGGAGCAAAGCGTTTCAATTTGCATTTCTTGGCCACCTCTCCTGCAAATTCAGCTGAAATTTTTCCAACTCCATCAGAGAATATGTACTTTGTGCCATTTGTTATATCTGGAATTTCGGCCACCTCGTATCTTTGTACTTTCAAGGTTTCTGTTGAGGAACTAAAGGACTGGCCAAGTCGGGCAGCATACTTTGCAACATTCCTTATCTTGTGAAAGTTGCCCATCCACTCCCTGATGTCACATGCAGTTAATCCAGGGCGAGAGGCAAACATCCATGCAGAGTTATCTCGGAGCTGGCTTGATGAGAAGGCAAGGAACTCAAAGTGCTTGTCACCAATACTGATGCCATTTGAAAGGACTGACAGAACTCTATCGTACAGAGCAGTTCTCCTTGCATCATATCCTGAAGCAGAACGGGGTGACAAATCAGCTGAACGGAGCTTTTCACAGTCCTCATCAACAAATGAGACTCGAAGGAAGTTATCTAAGTCAGTAGAGAAATGCCGCACAACGCGATTGGAGACATTTATTTCAGGTCCATAAAAGTACACTTTAGCAGGAGTAACTTGCACCCTATGCACATAAACCAATCCATCATCCAGAGATATATTAGGTGATCTTTGCAGTGCACTGCGTAATTTCCTGATTTTTGAGTATTGCACAGATAACCAGTTTGTTGGATTCAAGCACGTGCTTTTCAAATATGACATCTTTTCGAGTGCACGCTTTATATGATCAATTGGTACAGTTTTTGGGCTGACCAAACGAAAGAAATTGTCATCAACAGTTGGCCCACTGAGCGTCCCGTTCTGAACCAAATGATTGATTTTGAAGAGTATCTCATAAGGAACCTCCATATGAGAAGATTTCACAACTGGAACGAGGCGGGTACCACAAGAATATGAAATCCCCCTCTGGCATTCAAAGTCAAGATTGTACTCTTTATAGTAAATAAAATAGTCACCAATGTTTGGGAGATCACACTGTTGTGGCACTTCGAGACAAAGAATAGATGACTGCCCGATGCTAGCCGATGGAGTAAAATCAGTTGTTCTGGTCCACTGATCATCTATGTCATCTCTGAAATAGTTGAAGAAAGGATCCTCAAACATAATTCCAGAACGGCGGGGGGTCAATCCATAAATTTTAGGCGCCGCCTGAACCTGAAACATGGCAAAGTTATCTTTGTAAACTCTGAAGCTTGAAACATTCACCAAACAGTAACTAACGAGTAGGAAAAAGAAAGGCAAGAAAATTGCTTGAAATAACTCGTTCTCAAAGTCATTATGCGTTCTTTGATCAGTTACGAATCTTCAAAAGGATAAAAGAGGTTCAAGCAAAGAAGAATGAACCGAAAGTGTACACGAAAGTTATCAACAAACGTCTTCAAAGAATTATAGAAACCTACCTGAATCAAAAGGAACTTTGTCCGCGACCTATATGCAGGTGGACGGTGAAGCTGCATCTCCCATATACTCTCGTAGGAAATTTCAAGTTTATATTTAGTAAAATTGTATGATAGATAAAAGTGAATCTTTCTCATATCAAATCCAAACTGAACTGACACTTCGTTCGCACTCCAAAGAACAGATAGCACATTTTCCTTGACCAAGCAACCAAAATGCAGCACTGCTTCATCCAGAGAAAACATTGCAGTTCTCGGTCTAGGAACAATGTCACGATCTGCAGGTCTGGCTTTCAGATAAAAACGTCCACTCCGAAGAACATTTCTTTGAGCCGCATTTTCTACCAATGAAGCACTTTCCTGTGTCTGGAACTGAACTATCGCAAAGGCCTTTGAAGTTGCAGAGATGTTCCTAGGATGCCTCAGTTTGAGAGCATAGACAGTGCCAGCGCCAGAAATTCGTTCCAAGAAATCCTTGACATAATCGGCACTGTCAGTTAGAGCAAATCCCTGTACCTGAATAGTCCTGCCCATTGTGCATATCACAACTGCAACAACACATATTGGCAAAAAATAATTAGTCATCTGAAAGTTCACATAAGTCTGGAAATATATGGCAGTCCTTATCTTCAGGCAGATAGTTCACTTGTCTCTAGTTCCAGTTAGATTCTTATATAGTTAAAAGAAAAGCAAACAAGGACATATAAAGAGAAGACACATCAGCGTGAAAAACAAGCGACCCTCGCTACTTTGATGGAATTTTCTATATGAAGAATCGCCATATTCGCATAACTGGGTGCTGATATGAATACATCAGCATATCCCACACATTACATCATTTTTTTTTCTTCACCCAAAATGTTCGCAATGCAGTTGCACAAAATAAGCAGAGCTGCAGAGCACTCTCATGAAACGGCCTCTTCTTCAAGCATTAACAAACAGGCAGCACTTAGGTAAAACATAAACTGATCACAGTATCTAAATTTGCTCAGATCATTGAAAGTTTCACCAGACAACTTATCAGCCATTTGCATTAACCCAACTTCTCCACCATCCCCCCTCTCCACCATTACTCCTTCGAAAGATAGTACGCAGCAGACAATCATCACATCTATTATTGTCAACTTGCCAAACTGAGACACCCCCACTTAAAAATAACCCAAAACCCTTCCGCTTCCCCCAACTAAACCTCCACGAAGAAACGAAGCATTGGCACCAAATCACTCTCCTCCCTGCTCCTCAACCGGGGAAGGCGGAAAACGGCTGCAACCCAATCACCCAAAAAGCACTGACACCCAAAGGAACCCCGGGCCCCCTGAAATTTACAGCACCCAGTGAAGGCAACGATCACAGGCACGACGAAGAGGAAAAGGCAAGATTCCGCGACCGTGCGCACTCACCGGAGAACCGAACGGCGGGCGGTGATGGGATGCAGCGAGTCGCCGCTATAGATCGCACCGTCCCTTGTGCAGTTGTGCTCCTCCGTCGATGAGCAGAGCGCAATGAGTAGATGGTTTTTGTCGCCAAGAAAAACGTAGTGGAAGACCAGGGGTGGAGTCGGGTCAATGTGCCCGTAATTTAACATTTAAAGTGGGACCGGGAGTGGGCCCGGAGAGTGGGAGGAGGAAGATAATGGACCTGAGGTAACAAACACCGTTGGTTCGCCTCGAGATTCGCTCGGGAATCTAGCAACTCATATCAGGGGATGGAAGATATATACTCTGTAGCAGGAATTGGGCAATTTAATTGAGCGTTTAGACGGGTTCTTTTTATTAAAAAAGGGTATTATACTAAGGAAAATAAATGGAACGTGCAGATACAGATGCACTCAACTGGCAATGTTAACACGTGTTTACAACAAGCCTACGCGCGTCATTTGAAGCACATGCATGGCTACCACACGGCTGAGGACTACCACTCGATGTGACGCATTCTTGAAAATGTAACGTATAGTTCTTAAAATAAAGTTGGGCATCCATCAATTAGAGTTCTCACAGAACTCGAGTCTCAAATATAGCAATGGGCTCACATTGAATGTCATTCTTTGATTTATAAAGGTCATGGAGTTTTTGAGCCATGAATTGTGTACCATGTTATAATTGAAAGAGATCAAATGAAAACAGCAAATGGAATGATACCATCGAATTAACTTGTGTATTTTTAGAACGATAATCAAAAATGATGTCATAATTCTGCATTGATAAACACAACCTCTGTTGTACTTTTCAACTTTTTGAATCATTTCCAACTATCTATGCTTAGTTTCCATATGCTTTTCGCGTATATTATGCGAGCTTTATTTGCTTTGATAGATTGAATAGGGATGATCTCATCTTTATTTCTTGGCGAAGAATCTCCTCTTTATATTGCAAAAAAGAAAAATAGTGCAATGCACTTTGTACTACGTATAGGACGGTAGGAGCACGTAATTGTCCCACATACTAGTATGGAGTCAGGAGTACATGGCATATGTGTCCACCAATCTAAGGCCGACAACGAAAAGGCAACAAGTGGCAATCCATGATCCCGAGCCGTGATCTCCGCAAATAGCCAGGTCCGTTGGCTTTTCTCGTGACTCCATTGTTATTGCAGAGATTCTGTTCTACTCGCTGCTGGAATATTGACTTGACGTGTGCTGGGTACGGAGGAGGGGCCTTGCTAGCGAAGCAACCACGGCTCATTGGCTTGAATGGCTTCAAATCTGTTGTGAGAGAGTAGAAAACAAAGCAAAACAGACAAAGAAAAAACGGTCCCAAAGGATTGTAATGGATGACTGCTCCCTGTCCCCGTCGAGGTTGTGTAGCAGGCTAGCAGCTTGCAGGGTTGGTGTGCAAACCATTTTCAGGAGCTAATTACTCGTCCGATCTTTTCTAAGAAAACGGAGACCTGTGAGGTCGATTGGGAAAAATGTCAGTACGCACTTATTCAAAACACGCAATATAATTGGGAGTACACTTGTGGGCGTCATGCAAAATGCCGAGTATTTGCAAACGAAAAAAAAAGTAACTAACATAAAAGTCAAGGCCAGGACTTTGTTTTATTTCTCATTATCTAAAAAACTAAGATAAAAACCCAAATCCAGAAAGAAGTCCAAAACAGTTCATGCAGCCCACTCTTGGAATTTGAGCATAAGCTCGGCTCATGCTGTGCAATCCACACTTACACAAACCTACACAACAATTCACGTACGCTTTCGTCATCGCTTCGCGTATAAAGATTAATCCAGAGTTACCATGCATTTTCACACTAGCTATTTAAATTGGTTAATCCCCCACTAGATTTTCCATGTGGTCCTATTTTTGCTTGCACGGTTGCACCTCTACAAGGCCGCCAAGCCAAGGGAGCAGGCCCATGGGATTTACAGTCACTGCATGGAATATTGATACATACATACATAATCTCATCAGATGTAAACACACATTGCTCAAAAAGAGAAAACAGATGTAAACACACTCCATTCAGATTCAGCTCGATGTTGAACAAGATGGAAGTACAAACGGTGTCCCAAGAACCAATTCCATCCCAACCAAGGAGACCGTAGCATATAATACAATGATATTCACAGCCGACATGCAAAAGCCAACACACTAGCTCAACTACATATGGAAAGAGGACACATGATCATGATCATCCAACCTATACAACCAGAACCGTGCACTGTCTCGACAAAATGAGAGCGTGCTGCAAGGATTATCTTCACTACATTAAAGCAAGTCGTGTCAGATGCAAGCCTACTCTTTCCCCAATCTAGGTATCGCAGGGTCATCTGTGCTATCTCATCACAAAATGAATAGGAACCGGGGAACAAATACAATGGGAAACAAAGCCTATGGAGAGCTTCTTGATGTTAGAGGTATGCTATTGGACGTTGCGCGTCAACCCACCCCGTGGTGCTGGCCTGCAGCAACAAAAACAGAGTTCAAGGTGATTTAGAAAGGCATAAGAGAGTGAAATTGTAGATAAAGATTACAAAATAAGACGGACAGCTTAATGCCGGAAACAATTGCAAAAACCATTAAGTTATGGTTATTTCAGGAAATAACTTGAGTTGTAAATATTAGTGTTTGCAAATGAAATATTTTCAAAGGCTAGTTTAGTGTTGGAGCATAAACAACCTCATTATTTAAAAATTACCGCAAAAAAGTACCCCCTCCATTTGCAAATTGATGTTGTTAGGACAGGAAGATTAGTTCGATTTTGAACTAAACCTGCTGTCTGGACGACTTCATTTCGCGAAGGAGGGAGTAACTGTTTGTTTCATTGTATGTTTATTTCCGTGCAAACAAACATACAATGAAACCAGATAATTTGTGTCCAAGAAAGGCAACTCCCAGACCACCAAACAAGATACAGTCAACTGAAAAAAATGTAGGTCAACCTGCTATATGTTTGAACAGATTAAGCATGACCGCAATTAGAAGGTTAATGGTAACTGACTTACGAATCCCTAGAACTGAAGTAGATGGCATACATAGGTTTTAATAAACTCCCCAAACAAAGGTATAAATGTTTCAACATTCCAAAAAAAACAAGGTTAAATATTATATTAAAATGGTAAATACCTTCCAGAAAGTGCCTGAGAAGTAGTTCCGGGTCCTTTCGAATTACCGAGTCGTTTAGCTTTGTTTTCTTGTTCCTTCTCAAGGCGTATAGCAGCAACTTCTTTCTCCATAGCAGCCACCTCCCGCCTCATCTTCTTAGCCTCCACTTCCATTGCTTTGTTTAATGTATCTACTTTCTTTGCTAACATCTGTATCCAAGAAACAATAAGCAAACGTGTAAACACAGACACTTCTGTTCCTTGAAACACATAATATTACTACTATAGTACTACCTCCATTTTATTCTAAACTTGTTTTGGACATGCTTAGTCATGAACAAAGGTGAGTAGTACTAACACATATTCTAGCACATGTAAAACATAATTGTATGCTGTACTTATATGCTAAAGCATGGTCTTCCAAAAAATGAAGAAAAACAAGGCACCATACCTCAATTGCATCATCCTTGTCCTTTAGACTTTGGTCCTTCTCATGGCATGCCTTTCTCAAGGAAACCACCTCCTTTTGCAGCATGTCATAGAGTACGCCAGAGACCATATCGCTTGAATCACTATTTGTGGTTTCGTTGTTTTTTTCTTCTGCATTAGCCTTCCAGTTATCAGTTGGTTCACAATCTTTAACAGCATCTGTAGATCTATTGAGCGAATGAGGTCCATTCGCAATAATTTTTGCTCGGTCTAACGATCTGGTACCACCGTCAAACGATCTTGAAGTTCCTTTTGCGTGTTTGAGGACCAAGCTGCTGCTAGTTGAGATAGAAGTCCTTGAATTGAAAGATGGAGATCTCCTTGCGAACAAACTGTTTGCTGATACTTTGGACATATTATCAGCACCACCTAGTGACAGCCGACGGGACGGTCCATTACCTATACTCTTTCCTTCTGTGGGAGGACGACCAGAACCACTAGGTGCCCCCCTCAATCCATCTTCCAAAACTTTCAGGCGTAACTGATACTTTTCCTGGATCCAGAATTCCAGATAATTTCTTAAAACTCAGCTCAGATTTATAAATTAGCGTATAATCAACATCATGAATTTTACCTTTAGTTGGGCTTCAGACCGTGCTGTTCGCTCAGCAATGGAAAGTTTGTCGCGCAGTTGCTGCATCTCACCCTGCAGAATACAAGGATTTCAGCACCAGTTCCCCATTGCATTGATAACCAGAGCTGGGCTCTAAACAATACAAGGTATGTGCAGCTCACCTGCAGGAATCTGCGTTCTTCAAGCCACTGTTTAACAGGCATTACTTTGTCATTAGCATCTTTCCAGTCATTTGCAACTACAACAGCAACCCTGTTCGCGTTGACTTTTGTCCGAGCAAGTTCACGCTCAAGAATTTTCTTTTCTTCCTGAGCATCATGATAAAAAACCAACACGGGTCATATGTTTGTGTAAAGAAGAAAAATAAAACAAGAATGCGGAAATTAAATTAGTCAAGGATGGTGTGTTTACAATCAGTTCTTGATTTTTCCGCTGGTAATCTCTAACAGCATTGGCAGCTGCACCACCAGCGAGAACAGCTTCTTCCAGCTCTCTGACAGTTTGACTAAGCTTTTCTACTTCAGCAACTTTTTGGCGGTGCAACCTGTCCAATATCTTATTTTCTTCCTGCAATCAAGGAAGATTACTGATTGAATATCTTAATTCGACTGGACTAGACTGATTATCTATTATAGGCCTAATAGAATGGTCATAAGGGAACAATTACCTGGCAGATTTCAATTTGCTTCATCAACTCTTGATTCTTGTTTTGCATGTCATCAACCATAGCGGCTTTTGCCAATGCAATCTGTACAGTCCTTTCTGCTTCTAGTAGTGCTGCCTCCTTTTGTTTTGTCAAACGATCTAATGCTCTGTTGTCATCCTGGAGCTTTGCAATCTGAAAATAACCAGATATTCTTTAATCAATTACAGCAAATAAGCATCCTATCCTAGGCAAAAAAAAAGGGGACATTAGAATTATCTCTACAGTAGAGAAGGGCAATCAATATGTAACAAACAGGAAGAAATAAAATGGCAAATTTGTCACCAGATAAAATGCAATACAGCTTTACCTCTTGCCTAGCAAGTTTTAGCTCTGCTTCAAGTGGTGCAAGAATGGCTTCAATAGGTGGCATGTCATCATCTTTCTGGGCTGCATGTACCCTTCGTAGTGTTGCTTCTGCGGCAAACTGAGCAGCCAGGGCTGCTTTTTTCTCATCATTTGTTTTCTTGAGTTCTAGGTTCTGCATAATTTCACTTTATCAGAGAGCATCCAACAAACGGGGCAGAAACAACTAAATAGAGTAATAGCTACATACTTTGCTATCAAGAAGAGACTCTGTCAACTTGAGTTTCTCATCTAGCTTCTCCAATTCAGCAGTGAGCTGTCATCACAATATAATAGATGTATAATCATGTCAACAACTGGAACGAAAACATCAGTACACAATATGGAATGGTTGTTTTTTTTTTGACTTGATCTTTCACTTCTCATACGGAATGGTGCATCCAATTTTCATTATGAAAACAAGAATGGTCTAACTTTGTAAAGGCCATAGTGATTTCAATATGAGAAATCAAACAAATAAAATTGCCTCAAGAGGGGTGCTGCATTGTAGCAAGAATCAAAAGGATAATAACAATTGTGCAGTATGAACAGGTTCAATATAGACATCGTGTTTTCATGTTACCAAACACCAATATTAATCAGGTGATACAAAATTTACTTTGAAACATCTGTAAAGATAAAAACAATCAATAACAACAATTGTTGCTAAAATTAGCCATGGCATCATTAAAGCAATAAAATCGATGAAACAACTGATTTCGTTAGCTTGTTCAGTGGCTCTAATACCCAAAGTTGCATCGACCACCTTCTCACACGCTAATTGGATTTGACGGTTAAAAGAATGGTATAAAGGCCAAAGACATTTTAGTGATCAGAAAACCTATGAGACATTGGGAGTTAGAGGAAAGCCAGAAGTTTAGGATCAAGAATTCAAGATGAATAATCAATGTCCACAGATATCTCATTTCATGGTAATACCAAACGAATAGGCATAAACAATGACAGGTTTCAACGTAAAAATGGTGACACAACTTTGCTTGCGAAACTCGTCACAGTGGATATGGTCACTTCCATATATAGTTCTGAACAGAAATGGACAAGACCAGTGAACTTCAAAACTGTCAGTAAAATCTTACGAACCAAACAGACTACAAGAAAGAATAGGAGGCTTCAAGGCCAAAGAAAGGTTCTACATAAGTACTAAAAGAAGCAAAACAATCAGGGAAAAAGAATCTATTCACCTAGCAAACCTACGTTTTTGAATCAAAAAAAGGCATGCACGTAACAGTGACTCAGGGCTGTCATTCTGCTCACGTATCAACACTCTCAGGACATCGGAGAGAAAACGAAGGAAATCATTACAGAGGAGCAACATGCTATTTTTAAGTTATTCATCTAACTGAAAAAAAAATAAACATATATGTTCTAGCTTCTCAGACGACATTAGAAAAGAGCTAAATCAAAACAGATTGAATAAGAACTTTTATGCTGAATTATTAAATCATGCAACACGAAATGAATTTCTGAAATCATCAGAATCCATCAATCAAACTGAACAATCTACCAGAAACAAAGTCGGTTTCAGATATCTAGCCCTGGAAACTCCTGCTAAAATCACGTTACTTCCCCACTACGAGCCCCTCAATTGTTGGGCTCAAAACATTTGCATTTCGCTCCTTATACTAGTTTGCTACTCTAGTCACCAGATTAAACGAAATGATGAAAACGACGGTTTTGTACAATCTCGGGGAACATCTGGAGATTACCTCTTCGACGGCCTTCTCCCGCGCCCTCTCCGACAGCCGCAGCGCCCTTATCTCGGCGTGCGCCTCGCCCAGCTCCCTATCCTTATCTGAAACCTCATAAAAACCAGAGCATTGTCGCATGAGACCCTATAATATGGGCATAAATCAACGAAAATTGAATCGAAAATACAACAGGCGCGAATCAGCTCACCCCTGACTTCATTCTCCAGCCGGTTGAGCTCGACCTTGACGGGATCCGACCCGTGCATCAGCGTGAGGAGGTCGTCGGCATCCAGGCCCGCCTGCACCGGCGCCCGGCGCCGCGCGGAGCCCTTGTGCGCCGAAGCATTCCCCTCCTCGCCGGCGCCGTCGGCCATCTCAGATCTGAGCCCCGGCGCCGCCACGCGGCGTCCGAATCAGCCGACGCCGCCCCGCCGCGGAGCTCCGAACCCTCCGCACGTGGGCGTCGCTTGCGGCCTCCGCAATGCCCGATCGGGAGGAAACCCTAGCTGTGGTATCGGGCTCGTTCGTTGCTGCTGCTGCTGCTGCTACTGGGCCGGTGAGCGCTTTCCTTTGCTTTGCTTCACTAGCTTTGTCTTGCTCGGAACAGTGCGTTTAAAAACCGGTGGAGCGAGAAGGGGACGGAGAGGGGTGTCCCCTGATTATTTAAAGCGCCGGGTTTCGGGGCGGTGATTAGATTACGTCGAAATTACGACGAGGTAATCATGGCGGTAATTGATTGGGCAGTAATTCCCGGATTATTGCGTGTCTTGTTTTCTTGCTGGCTGCTGCTACTAGCGGTCTAGTGGATGATTTTGTGCAGTGATTGTCGTCACTCGGGTGATTTTGTGTTGTTGTGATTACAAATGCATCCTCGTGTCGCTATCGTCTTTGAGCTGTTTGGTTTACCTGTTGGGTGGAATCACTATTTCGTGGTCGTCTCCGATCATTCGTATAACTTCGTATAAT
>LAPY01000237.1:110279-120385 GCA_000970635.1 Eragrostis tef
AGTGGAGCTATCCGCTCTTCCCTGCAACCATCATTTCCACTGGCCGTGCATTACCAAATGGCTACGCATGCACGCAACCTGTCCACTTTGCAAGTACAACATTCTCAAAGGCAGTGAAAGTGCATAACCAACTTATGCTGACATAATTGACATACCCAAAGCATGGGTGCATCAACATCCGACTCGTAGCTCAAGCAAGCGAAGTGTCTGTAACCTCTTTGTGATTTGGATCTGGTTCTATGCTGGCAATTTAAGAGTGGTTCAAGTGAGAACTTTCATGTGTGTTTTCCTGTTTAACTGTGGTGACAACATGTAAATGAATGGTTTCTAAGTTTGGATCGCTAATATCACTTGTAAATATTTTTGAGCTGTGCTGTTTTCTACATATGATGGAATTGAAATTGGTGAACACTTGATAAATTCTTTGCCTGCCACATTATGTGGCTTGTGCGCATTAATGGTGTTTGGTTCTTCTCTGGCCTTTGTAACATGACATACGAACTCAGAGAACAATACTGTGCCCAATATTTCATGTCTGCTATGACCTGCTCATATCCATGTCCGGACTGACTGAATCAGAATCTAGCCTCAGTTTCTTCCATGATCCATTCTATTATGTTCAGCTACATTGCTTTTCTTATCTGAACTACTACAAATCTGTGAGCAATTCAGCTAGCAGATGATATTCGAGCACTAGCTATAGAACTTTAAGAATATGGATGCGATCTCTGCTATTTTGTTGAGTATCAGATCACCACTCACAACGCATGATTTTGTGCAACCACCATCCTCACAACAAATGCACGCGAGCCTGGATCAAAAAAAAAAAACAAAAAAAGCACGCGAGCCATTCTGATTTCTTTTTACATCTGACTGACAGTGGCCCTAAACCCAGAACCACGACGGGTCAGACTCCGACCACAGTCGGCCGCGAGCGACGAGCGGCGCAGCATCCTCCGCCGCCAATTGCAATGCTCCGGCTCCGAAACTGCCTCCTCTCCGCCGTCCGCGCGGCTTCGCCTCTCCCCGCCGTCGCCTCCCTCCACCGTCTCCTCCGGCTCCCGCTCTCCACCACCACCGCGTCCTCAGCTCACTTCGTCGCCGAGGACTACCTTGTCACAGCCTGCGGCCTCACGCCCGCGCAAGCCCGCAAATCGTCCAGGCACCTAGCCCACGTCAAGTCCCCTTCCAAAGCCGATGCCGTCCTCGCGTTCTTCGCTGACATCGGGCTCGCGAGAGCCGACATCGCCGCCGCAATCGCCAGGGAGCCGAATATCCTCTGCTCAAAGGTGGACCAAACCCTGCTCCCACGCATCCGCATGCTCCGCGACGCTGGCTTCGCCACACCACAGATCTCCAGCCTTATCAGCACCGTCCCTATAATACTAAAGAGTCCGCTCATGATCTCCCGCCTCGAGTTCTACCTCTCTTTCTTGGGCTCCTTCGAGAAGGTGCTCTTGGCCATCAGGAGGAGCAACAAATACCTTCTGAGTCGAGATGTTGAGCGTGTGGTCAAGCCCAATATAGCTTTGCTGCAGCAGATCGGCCTAACTGATCATGATATTCACCAGATCTTTCTGCTGCAGCCGTGTGTGGTCTTACAGGAGCCAGAGAGAGTTAAAGAAACTATTGTGTGTGCTGACCAGCTTGGTGTGCCACGCGATTCAGCGTTGTTCAAGCGCGCTGTTGTAACCGTCTATGTTGTCACCCCTGAGAGGATCGCTTCAAGGCTGGATTTCTTGAAGAGGGCTCTCGGATGCTCGGAGGCTGAGGTGGGCATTGCGGTGCGCAAGTCCCCAAACATTCTGAACTTCACAGGGGACAGGATGAGTAGCACCATTGAATTTCTGAAGATGGAGGTTGGTTTGAAGGCTGAGTACATTGTGAATAGACCATCATTGCTTCACTATAGCATGACGAGGCGGCATAAGCCCCGATATTATGTCCTAAAGGTTCTTCAGTCAAGGGGGCTCGTGAAGAAAGACATGGACTTTTACAATGTGGTTTGTTTGAATGAAAAGAGATTTGCCAAGAAGTTTGTTGATCCTTACAAAGGGGACATTCCTGGACTTGCGGCTGCTTATGAAGAGCAAATTGCTCCTCAAACCAAACAATGACAGACTGGAATGGAGATGTTCGGTGTCCTTTGTGAGGAGCTTCCGTCTCCACCTCCTTAGTGTAGCATGCACCTGTTAACATGTTAAATCCATGCTAGGATTAGTTTGGGTTTCTTAATGAATTGGTTACTCATTACATGATTAAGATTGTACCTTGAACCTCTATAGAATCATTGAGGCATTGGGGAGACCTGACTTGGTTATCTGCTGCTTGTTGTTTCCTTTTAACACCCTTCTTGGCATTTTGGTCGGCTGCTTGCTTGAATAAAGAACTCCTCCCAGTCTGGTTATGGTACTGCTGCTGGCTAATTTGAGAACTCTAGATTGGACATACAAAATTATGTATTCTTCGGTACATACCTTATCAGTTTAGAGACGACAAACTTCTTGATAGTACACTCTAACTCTGTTATAGAAATATAGTTCTGTGAATCTGCTGGTTTCATCACTTTTGGATCTTTTCACTACAATGCCAAAACGAAACAACCCTTTAATTTGAGGTTTTAAATAGATTTCAGAGTGAGGGTAAGAACATAATTGTCCCTTTTAAATATTATATATGATTGCCCCGATATGCTTGCTGGATTGGAAATGTAATTTTTTATGCTGCTGCTCGTCTAATTTTTCTGTGCTGTTGGATTAATTGTTTAACTCATCACATTTTGTTTGTTTAGCTTCAAGAACTCTAGTAGAAATTTATGACACCACTTGTACATTGTGTCTGGTCATCAAGCACCTGCTTCATAAACCTGTGTGGATTGCCTTTTTCTTGTCTCTCCTTATTAAAAATCTATTGAACTGATTACTCATGCTGTGACTAAGCTTGTACTTAGTTCATGCTGTGGCTAAGCCCGTACCTCAGTAGCATTGTTGAAGCATTTAGGAGACCTGATTTTTGTGGTTTTCGCATGTTGCATGTTCTTCAGTGGTTGCCGGAACAGGATATTTGGGCAGAGTTATATGGCACTACAAGTTGCTTTGCCGTTCTTTTATTCTGATTTTCTCATCTTTATATTGTTGCCAGGATAAGTTGAGCAGTGATTGTGCATCTTTCATGCTTATCAATTCGTTGGTTGACTGGAGAAGTGTGAAAACAAGCTCATTTGTTCATTAGCTGTTTACTTTGAAAAGATTGCATTGATGCTGGACTCAAAAGTGATCAAGTGAAGCTTCTGCGATGTCTCTGATTCTGATCTAAGAGCTGCAGCAAGCGAGAATTTGATGTGTATGTTCCTGTTTAGATGTGATGGCAATATGTAAATGATTGGTTTCTATCTTAAGTTTGTTTTGCTAATATTACCTGCAAATATCTTTTGAGTTGCACTGTTTTCAGTTACAATGGAATTGAAATTTGTGAACGCTTGATGATAAATTCATTGTTTGCCACATTATTTTGTTGAAAATATTAGATGTCCTACTTCGATTGTTCTCGTCTTGCGGAGAAACCTTACAGGCAGACAAAGTCACCATAAATTGAGGTGAATTTGCAACATTCAGACTGAAACATGTGCACATAAATAATATTTGTGCTTTGTTCTTCTCTGGCCTATGTGGCATGACTTTCGAGCTCAGAGAACAAGCTCGAGAAAGTTGGCAAAACAGAGCATTCTGTTCAAATAGAATTTTCTCTTCTCTTGGACTTCAGCATGGGTTACATATCCATATTCAAATGGCTTGAATCTGCAGGAACACGGTGGTTCTGACTTCAGTAACCACTAACCAGGGACAGAAGAAAATACCAGGGCCAGATGACACAAGTTTTATTGCTCATTTATTAAACATTTTAGAGGCCGATGTTATAGAGGTTTAGCAATAATAAAGGTCCCTAAGTTTACCCCAAAAGGGAAAAAAAAAGATCCATCAGTTGCAAACATCAACAAAAAAGATACAGATGCTCCGGAAACATCAGCAAACCAAAATATGAATGCAGAATGCGAAAAACATCGGTGAAAATGTACTTCTCCTTTCTCTTATTCCTTTCATCCTGGAGGTGACTCCTTTCTTAACACAATTAGAAGACGGTGATGTCACCCGTTCAAAAGAAAAAATAAAAACAGTACAGGTCACTGAGGTTAGTGATAAAGAAAGCTAAAAAGAAAAATACTAATCATGTCTACAGCCAACACAGTATCTGCATCTAAGATGTATTCACAATGACGGCAACAGCATTCTCGTTCTAACTCCAGTGCATAATCTGTCATCCAATTGTCCTCAGATCAAGTAGTCATCTCCATAAACCTTGAAAAATGCTTCGTGCACATAGGAATTTCTGTCTCTGATCAATGTGCAAACATTGTGAGCATCACGCCATCGTCGACACTTGAAATACATATGGACAAGTAAAGTTTGTAACACAACATTCATTTCAGAGCCTGTCTTGATGAGACGAGCATGTATCTGCCTTCCATAACGCAAAAGCCCGTGGAACCGACACAGGTTTAAAAGCCCTGCCAAAGTGTAATGGTCAGGCCTAACACATGCCAGCTCCATCTGGCGGTAAATGTTTATTGTGACAAGTGGTTGTCCATCCCTTACGGATCCTGAAAGTAATGTGTTTCCTGCCAAAGTGTAATGGTCAGGCCGAACACATGCCAGCTCCATCTGGCGGTAAATGTTTATTGTGACAAGTGGTTGTCCATCCCTTACGGATCCTGAAAGTAATGTGTTCCATGATATCAAGTTCCTCTCATTCATCCTGAGAAATAGTATCTGGGAGACTTCAGCACATCCACACTTTGCGTACATGTCGATAAGCTCAGTTTCCAAAACTATGTTCATCTGGTTGATGACCTTAATGGCGTGGCCATGAATTTGCCTTCCATATTCTTTGTACCTTCTGTCACCACACATCCTCAGAAGGTTTGCAAAGGTATGCTGGTTAGGCTTTATATTAGCAGACTCCATCTGTCTGAAAGTGTCAAGTGCAGCCTCAACCAGCCCATTTTCAACATACCCAGATAAAAGTGCATCCCATGAAACATAGTTCCTCTCATCCATCCTGTAAAATGCCAATCGGGCAAGTTCCATGTTGCCACATTTACCATACATGTCAACAAGTGCGCTGCCCCGGATGACATCAGTATCTAATGCTCTTCTAATCAAATAACCATGGAATGCACGACCACTGTTAATGTCACCCAAGTGGGCACATGCGGCAACTCCGCTGCCAAGGGTGAAACGATCAACAGTGAAACCAGACTCTTGCATTTGAACAATCATGTATAGTGCCTCTTCGCAAAGACCAAAACGAACATAACTCGAAATGATGGTATTCCAACTCACTTGATTCCTGCAGGTAGTTGAATCAAATATCCTCCTTGAGCTGTCCATGCTGCCACACTTCCCATACATGTCAATGAGACAGTTCCACACAGTGGCATTCCTTTCAAAACCAAGGACAGTTGCAATCGTGTGCATCTGCTTCCCACGAACCAGGGACCCCAATGCGCCACATGCCTGAATTGCCATTACAATAACAGAAACATTTGGAAGCACGCTAGCGCGCTGCATGGCGCAGAATGCATCCCAGACTTCGTTCCAGCGAGAAGAACTGGCATAGCTGCCAATGATCACACTCCAAGAGACCACATTTGGCTCGCTAATCTCGTCGAATGCCTTCCTTGCATCATTCACCAATCCAAAATCAACATACCCGTCAACCAATGCAGTGCCCACAATAACATGTTGGTGCAACGCACATTTGATGACGAGGCCGTGCACGGCTTGGAGCATCCTGCTATCCCGGAGGATTGAGCAGGCTCTAAACACGCTTGGCAGCACGAACCTGCTCACCGGGACGCCCTCCGTCTGCATCCTGCAGAATAGCTCGACGACCTCCGCGTGCCTGCCGGCATGCGCCAGCGCCACGACCGCCGCGCTCCTGCTCTTCTCGCCGCTCTTGGGCGCTCCGTCGGGCGAGTCACGTCCGGCTGCTCCCTTGCCCCTCGTCGGAGGAGTTTCGTCGAAAAGGTTAGCCGCGCCGTCGCTCCTCTCTGGCATTCGGTCGAACAGGTCGAGCGGGTTGGCTACGCCGGGGTTCGGAGCCATTCTTGTACTGGGCAGCATAAGGAGTTCCCTCTGCAAGGTCGCCGCCGAGACGACGACGCATCGGAGGAGGTGGCGGCGCCGGCGCCGGCGGCTGAGAGCCCATTTGAGGCGGGCAGGTTGGTAGGGGGCGGGAGTGCCATGAGAGGGAGGAAGCTCAGGTGGATAAGGGTGGAGGCAAGAAGCCATCTAATCTGCTCACTGTGTTTCGTTGGCTCGAAAGAGCAGGCGTCAGAGCACGCTGACACGAGTATCAATAGAGACGACAGCAACTCAAAAAAAAAAAAAGGAGACGACAGCAGTCAGAAATGGCATTTGGCGATATTTCATCGAATATTTTGTATTGTCCAAGTCAATATACATGAGAACAACTTTTTAAGACCATGTTAAATTCTCTGTCGTCACAATGAGGCGTCTATTTTGGGACTCATGGAACCAGTCAAGAACAAATTTTACCAAGTCGTCAACTAGAATTTCGCAAGGAGCCAAATTGAGCAAGAACGTATGCTGGTTTGGTAGATGGATAGTATTTGTCATCATACAGCAGCTCTTCATTTCCAACTATTGTACATCAACAAGATTCAGAGTTCCCAAGTACATAAACCATCAAGATAATGGTTCGAAGAAACGTCTGCTTGCAGTGCATCCCAAGTCCCAACAGACCTAAAACAGCCTAGCACATATATACAACGAACATGACTTCCCCTAAATTGTCTGTTCTTAATGTTACATGTTGCAGATACACAACAAGGGTAGTTCTACTGTCTATAAGGCATAAATTCTCTTCTCATGATCAGAGAAGGCTTCCAGGTCTGAAAGCCTATCATGAAGGGACAAGGAGAAGGACTTGCTACCGCTTGCCCTCTTGATGCGCCTCTGTCTGTCTTCACCAAACTTGAATCGTGGACGCAGCAACAAATAGGCTAGGAACAGGAGGGTTCCAATCATGATCGGCCCTCCGATGGCTGATATGGTGAAAGCCATCCAGGCATGCTGTGGACCAACAACAACATATGCCAGCGAGACAAAAGCAGCACATGTACTAAGGCATGCTGACCACATGAGCTTATTTACAATCTTGATAACTTGCTTCTGGGCACCGGTTTCCCAGGCGACTAAGGTGATCTGCACCACGACCACCGCAAGGGAAATGAAAAGAGCGATGGCATTCAGAAGGCAGAAAACGCGGAAACCAGTAAGCTTGGCTATTTTGGCCTCACCAATGTCGCCCCCTGATGTCACATCCTGGAAGTATTGACCTGGTAAATTGAATATGGCAACAAATGCAATGGAAGCAATCAGGGTTGCGACCATGGTAACTGAATTGATGGTGTTCTGAACAGCTTCTCTGTGTAGTTTACGCAACTCTTTCGCAATCCCTGTCACCCGTTTATTGGTCTTACGATTCTCGTCAAGCTGTGCCTGAACATTGTGCTTGATATCACTCACAGTTCTTCTGAGTTCTGATGCCTCATCAATTTTACCCACATTTCTGGCATTCTTTGCACCAGCCTCTGTCAACCACTCCATTATTTCCATTTTAGATTCACCATAAGGGACTTTCTCGGCCAAATCCATAGCTGTTTCATTCTGATTATTGATAGCATTGACTTCAAGGGACTCATAGCTAAGTAGAAGCTGTACCATCTGAAAGAAAAAGGTGTCTGATAAGATAAGATGGCCAGTAAAGTTGAAGTATGCTGAGGCATAAGTATGAACAATTTCATTAAGTTCAAACGTAATTGGCAAACAAAATTCACATAAGATGCCTTTGCATACTAGTAAAAAACCAGCCACAGACAATATCGAGGTAAATTACAGAAATTTCAGTATGAATGGCTATCAGCTATCAACTTCGCATCACTGGAGTTGGCAGGTCTCTTTTTCATTCTTAACTTATGTTTAGTCTAGTTGACATACGGATTACAGCCTACATGTTCTGCAGAAGAGAGAAGCAGATTATCTTATCTGTGGATGAACAAATTAATCATAATCCCTTAAAGAGTTATAGTGATTGTTTTTTACGCCCACGTGGAGCGGGCTGTGCATGTGCTGCTAAAGGAACTATGTTAAGTAGTTGACTGCTCAAAAAAATAATACACTTGCACCATAATGATCACATATGATACAAGCCTCCTTATTTATTTCTACGTCTTTGCAACAACTTAATAATAAACTAGCGGCTGACAGACAAAAACAGCAACAACTGATGTTTTATAGTGCTTATTAATAGAATATGATTGCGCATTATTGTTTATATATGTTTTGCTCTTTCCTCAGATGCCCTATTCCAGTAAACACAAGCCAAAATGCTTACACAGAGCACGGCTTGGAATCAACCGTCCAACAAAACTGAGCATGACAATCTTAATACTCCAATCCCGTATCATTATATAAAAAGTCATTGATACATTTGGAAACGTTTGGTTCAATAGACAAGTAGCAATATGAATATATGTTATTCTCCACTATCATGATTTTATCTGTTATTACCCTTGCCGAACTCCAGTTACAAGACTACAATATACACCTAGGAGTATAACAATTTTTTTAGTGTGCGTTGATACTAATGGTGTCATAAACTCTATTTGCAAGTAGAAGTTGTAGAAAACGTATGATGACAAATGAGGAAAAGCCAATTGTTACTCTGCATCCTAAGTAGTTAGCAACATTATTGACAAAGCGGAGCGGAGATACTGTTTATAAGGAAAAATAAATAAAGCAGTCATTAGCTACTCAGAGAATGATGGAAGTGGAACGCCTAAAAGAAACCACGGTGCCATAGTTCTCCAAGCGTTCTATAATTCGCTAAAACCATCACAAAAGGTATTTTGAAATGATCCTAAAACAGAAGAACTGAAGAACTATACCTGGGGCCTCCATTTTCTTGTCGCTATGTGCAAAGCCGTATTCCCCTTCTTGTCACGCACATTGAGGATGGAGACATCAGCCATCAGCAACTCTTCCACTACATCTGTATTTTTACCTTTGACAGCCATGTGAAGTGCAGTCTGTCCCTTCCTGTCCCTGATCGGAACAATCCCTGGATCCCTCTCAACGAGTTCTTTTACAATACGATGGTATCCAATCCTCGCAGCAGTGTGCAGAGACGTCTTCCCATTTTTCCGCACAATCCTTACGCAGCTATCATCAACATCCAGTATGGCAGTAACCACATCCAAGTGATCCTTTACAGCAGCAGAGTAGAGGGGACTGGTGTTGGAAGAGTCACACACTGAGCAAAGCTCTGGCCACCGCTCCAGGAACTCTTTCACGACTCCTGTTTCCATTTTTTAGACATCCATAAGTTACGCATCGATTTAGGCCAGGAGGGGAAAAAGAGATTAGCTAAATTTCATATAAATAGGTGGCCAGCATATATCAGAATTCCAATGCATCATTAACAGAAATTACAACGCGTGAAACTTTCCTTGTACAGCCAGCCGATTGCTCGAACCAATCAGTACCCTAATGTTCGAAGCATGAAATGACTGAAATACTTGGCCGAAATCCGGATCAACCTAATCGAGCTCAGGGTGAAGCCTTCAGATCGAGGCACAAGCACAACGACAATACCCAGCTCACCAGATTCGAGAATTCGATCAGCTCGTAGAACCCAGACGAACCGAGGTACTAGAACGGAGGGGTAAGCTCACCGGCGTGGCCTTGCTTGGCGGCGACGTGGAAGGCGTCGAGGTCGAGGCGGGAGCGGACGGTGGCGGCCTCGAAGTCGTAGAGCGGTAGGAGCAGGCGCACGAGCTCCTCGCTCCCAGCCTCCGCCGCGACGTAAAGCGCGGTCTCCCCGGCGTCCGTCTGCGCCGCGGCGAGCGCGACCGATGTGCCCGACGCCTCGGCGTCGGCCAGGAGCGCGCGCACGGCGTCCGCGTCGGCGGATCGGACCGCGGCGAAGAGCGCCTGGTGGGAGAGCGGCGGGGGGTGCCACGC
>LAPY01000237.1:120793-131810 GCA_000970635.1 Eragrostis tef
GTGGGAGGGGGGCGGGAGATCCATCGCCGGGGGGTCACGGGTCCGGCCGCTCCGCTCGCCGCGGCGTTGGCACTCTCCCTCCACTGCTGGGTTGATTGCTTGATTGATTGGTGGGGCGTGGACTCGTGGAGTGGCTGGAGCCTGGAGCGGCTTTGCTGTTGTCTCTTCTTTTTTTTTTCTTTTCCCCTTCTTTCTTTCTTTCGTTCGTTTTCTCCGTGGTGGTGAAATGGGGAGAAAGCGAAAGGTGAGGCAGGACCAAAAGCATCCACTAACGAGAGCCTTTTGGACGGATGCCAGACGCGCATCGCCTCACCTGACGACGCAGAATTTTTTTTTGGGTGGGATGCATTTCTTTTCTCTTTTTTATTTATTGAAAAAATGAAGCGTGTTTTGAATGGGGAATCAACGTGGGCTAACCCGTATTTGTTATGTGATCAATCAACGTGCGCTCAGATCATATCATCTTTGAATGATGGACTCTGAGCTCTGATTATTCTCTCTCCACTGCGTTTCCTCGGAGAAATGTTCAACCTTGCTACGCACACCCAGGCAATCAGCATTTTCTTACCAGTAATGCACAATCTTCGCGACAGACCAAGGTGTTCACTGAAATCCTGCTTGCCGTTACTGTCTCCCTTCCTCCTCGCATACTCCTATCTGCAGTTCTTGGAAAGAGTTTCAGTTTGGACCAATGCAGCAGAACGAGCAGTACGACCACGGCGTCCACGCACCTCATCCCGAGAAAGGCTAGCTGCCACGGAGTGGTAAATGGTGAGGAGGCAAATACTAGAGCTCAAGCGCCATGCCAGTATGCCAGACGCTCAAGTTCCTGCCGTCGCCGTGATCCCTACCTAATTAACCCGCGTCGACGCACTGTGGCATCCATGTCGTATCGCATTTCGTGGCAAGGCATGATGAAGGCACTGCATGACTTTGCATCTTCCATGGACAGGCAACGCAATCGGAAGCTCGGACGCAACTAGGCCCTAGCTCCGGCGCGCGCCAGAGTCCACGGACCACGCACGCTGTGCAAGGAGCAGCGGACGGCGCGGTACGTGCTCTGCTCGCCCGTTCGCCACGCCTCGCGGACGCACAGCCGTCCGTCTCTGCGCGCGCGGTGCTCCCGGCCGCCTTCCTCCTTCCCCCGACAAAACAGCCGCGTTCTGAACCGCCACTTGAACTTCTCTGACCTCGCTCGACTTTTCCACCGCGACAGCGTCGTCGAAGCGGACGCGGCGCCTCCCGTCGTGCGTGCCGAGCTAGCTAGAGCGCGGTACCCGGATCACACGCTGTGCGACGGGATCCCCGCAACGCATCGCGCGCCAGCTAGGGAAGGCCGGGACCCTCGTCATGGCTCCCCCTAGCCGCCTCCTGCCTCCCCGATGTGGGTGGGATTGGCGGCGCTCATGGCGACCTGGGGCGGTCGCTATTTCAATCAGCGACCACCCCCTCTGTGCTCCTGCGGGCCGTCCTTGGGTTAGCAGCCCAAACTATTGCCTCCAGCCCGTATGAAGCCCAGCTTGAGGTCGCCAATTAAGCCTAACACTAGGCAAAACAAGCGGCCATGTGAAAGTTTGATAGCAACGGTCCACGGTTCGTCTCGCAGCCCAGCTCACCTCCCACTCCAATCCAAACACAGCCCAGATGCTCAAAAAGAAAAAAAAATCCAAACACAGCCCATGCAAGGGACGCAACGCATCGCCGCACGGCCTGACGACGCGCTGGTAAGTTCTGCCATGAGAAGCGGTTCCTCTGAGATGGCACCCCCGCAGCCGGGAGGGGAGGGGGGCGGCGCGGCCCGTGCAGCTCACGCGTGGAAGCGGCCGGAAAGGAGGGAGGAAAGCCGTGTAAAGTTATGGGCACATTTTGTTTGCGCTGAATGGTTCAACGTACCAGTACCACGGACTGTACGGGCGCTTCAGCGCCGTCAGTCATGTCAGACTTTCACCCCAATCATCGGGCTCACTGTTCCACGCAGCATTTACGTGCAACTGCCAAGATGCTCCAAGTCGGATCAGACAGAGGAATCCACGGTTTCGGAAGAAAAGAGGAGGAATCGCAAGGACTCGGCGCCATTGGCTGCGAGGGCGCACCCTGCAAATCTCGAAGCTGAACGTGGGAGGGAGCAACATGCCTCGGAGATTTCTTGGTTATTAAAGGATCAACAAGTGCCCAGAATTGCATGTATGGAGTCGGTGAAGGCCAGAAAAAGAAGTCTTGCAGCAGTGGTATGTGTGTATGGTTTTACTTCCGGATCAGTTTGGTGAACGATTCCGTGTCCGCATGTCCAACGAAGATTCCGAGCCTCACTTTCTTGACTATACCGCCGCGACCGGCGGGAAGGAAAGATTCATCACGCTAAGGATCGGAGTGGCAGCAGGTCATTAGGTCAACTCAAACCTACTACTCCTACTACTTCTCCCTACATCAGCGTAGTAGCAGTAGACATCACCGGATGTTCTGCTCCCGTGAGCTGCGATTAACGCAAGCAGTACGTATATAACAGTAATGACTTCACCGGACTTGGTACTTCAGGTCCAGTGCAAAGAACCGACGACTTGCAGACTTGTGTCTGTGTGTGTTTCTCTGAACATGCGACTTGCGGCCTTGTGACAGGCACGGACTTTTGCCCGTGATCGCTGGCAAGAATACTGTGAAAGAAAAGGTGGAGGCGGTATTAGCCATCCAGGGGTCCAATCAAGAGACTTCTTCTCCTGGGTTTCTAGTAGAACTAGATAATAAGTGGTTCATATTTTACCCCGAGAAAAGGGAAACAAAAACCGGTGACCAGTGGCGAATTTAGAATTTCAACACAGGGTATGCCGAACTAATACTTTGATGGATAATTCAGTAAACAACTCTGCTTTGACAACTAAAAAGAGAAGATCAGTTGTAAAATTAGTACTCCTACCGTAGAGCTGCTACCAGTCACTTGGAACTGAATATCCCTCGTGTGATCCCTGTGCCCGGAACAAGTCCAACTGCGTAGCTTTCCAGGTGCGCGTGTAGGCGATGCGTATCTGTATCGATCACTGTTACTGTAATACGGGCGACAGTGACGAGGGGAAATCGATGGGTGCGGCGAAAGGGATTGGGAGGGATCACTGTAGTACGCAATGCAGCAGCTGTTGCGTCACTCCTCGCACCAGGTCCGTCTATGAAACTCCAGGACAAAACTGAGAAAGCAACGTCGTAGGAAGTCCAAACTATTACTTGGACCCGAACGAACACGCAGGAGCAAAAATGGTACTAACGAGCGGCAATTAATACTGTATAACTGAAGTCAATTGGTAAAATTAACAAGTACGAGGCTTTATTATTTGCTGATTGTACATTGCCAGGGCGCAAAAATTGCGGCGACAACCCTGATGAGAACAGCTGAAACTTCAATGTCGAGAGGCGCCTGAAACTTCGATGCCTCGAAAGACATGTTTACCGTCTCAGAACGCAGAGACATGTTCGGCCGTTGACTCCAAGATCGTTATATACAAGATTATCAACGAAAACTCATCCCTCCTGATGATGATAATATTAAGAAGAATCGTGACAACTCACAACAATATATAGCTGGCGTGCCGACAACCCTGATGAGAACAGCTGAAACTTCAATGTCGAGAGGCGCCTGAAACTTCGATGCCTCGAAAGACATGTTTACCGTCTCAGAACGCAGAGACATGTTCGGCCGTTGACTCCAAGATCGTTATATACAAGATTATCAACGAAAACTCATCCCTCCTGATGATGATAATATTAAGAAGAATCGTGACAACTCACAGCAATATATAGCTGGCGTGCAATCAGACCAATCATCTCTTACGCAAGGCAGATGGTACTACGACTTTGAATTCTTTTCAGTTCTTCTTTCATCTCGTCCCATTTCTCATCATAATTTGGCACTTTGAATATTGTTCTTATTGAAGTCAGCAATATACCTACAATTTCTGGCTACCGATTCGTCAGCGATGAGCATCTAGATCTCGGAATCTTTAGGGTTTGTTTAATATAAAGTTAGATCTCAACATTATCCTTGCACAACCGTTGATTCAGTGAATAGGAGAAGAACATGGCTGCATGCAAATATGCAGCGTTAAAAAAAGCGTTCATGTGACTCGTGTGAGTGTGATGGTATAATCGAGGATTCGAGATGCGTGGCCGGCCTTTGGCCTAGCGTGCAGGCAACTGCCCATGAAAGCGCATGTGTGATCTGTCCCTGTCCTGCAAAAATGCGTGCAATCACCGTACACCAAAACCAACACTTCAGTTATTCTTTCCTGGCGAGAAAATCCGCATTAGCAGGTTGTAGGATTAGCTATGCACCGTAACGGCGTAACATTAACGTACGCAGCGTTATCCAGAGCAGAAACTACAGTGCATCGATCTGCCTTATGAAATCCTCAAACTAAATTGCGGATTTTCTGTTGGTGTGTTGAATGTATTTTGGGTCTAGCGGCTGAAGTCATTCCCTCCCCGCTCCGGCCACTGCATAACGTGACGGGAATAAATTCCTTGCCAATAAGATTTCATCAGTTCGTCAACAATTCAAGAAAAAACAGACAGAAAGCAACACTAGAACAGCCTTTTCTTGTTCCCCGCACGAAGCCAGGGTCTCATTGGTCCGCACGAACCAAATGATATTTTAAACCCAGTTGTAAAACGTGATGTAACCAAAGTGGGAAAAAAAAGGCGATCTTACTATGAACCCATTTCGGATTCTTCCATTTCGTCAGCAGAAGTTGTTCTCCCAAATGACTCAGGAATCAGTGACACTGAATCTATCAGTATTCGGTGGTGATGACCTTATAATGTTGGAATTAGGGGTTGATCTGGTCTAGTCAGGCAGCATTGCTGCGGTGTTGGAACGGGGATAGGTGCACCACAGATGCATGGGAGTGATTCCGATTCAACTGAGGAAAAAGAAGGCGTCGATTCGAGTTGTGGTACAATCAGCTAGCATGCAAGATGAAAGCAGGGCCGCGACAGGTTAGTACTAAATTAGTTGTATTATTATGCATGAAAAAAGAAGAATAATGCAACGTGATAGGTCTGGCTGATGACTTATTGATGGAATCAGATGCCATGACAGATAGGTCCGGTTGAAATGTGTTTCCTAGGAGTGATTTGCTTCTGGAAGATCCATTTGGAACGATGATCAACCGCGCACCTCAGGATCGTGTCAACTGTGAAAGATGTTTGAACGAGACAAACTGATATGAACTCCTTTTACTGGTTTTCTCCTTTTTAACATGGAGATGGCTCTTGTGCTCCTTTTCAATATGGGTAGCACGGCGCCCGCTGGTGCTGCAGAGGGGAAAGTAAGCCTACGGTTTATGCACGTGCATGTTGGACCACGAAAAGCACGTTTTCTGGCAATAGAGTAAGAGTAACCCAGCTAAACAAATACCCCGTTTCTTTGTTGCAGTATAAATAAATTCATAATATTTCAGAAGTCCAAAAATGCCTAGCAAGTGTAACTAAAATTGGCAACTGTATATACGGAATCAGCAATTAATATGTTTGTCAAGATTCGTATCAAGCATGGAAAGATACGGCAACATTCGCCATGTCCTTCTGTACTCTCGTACTAACTGATGTGCTGGACATGCATCAGTACCTGCCGTTTCCACCTCTATTTTTGGTGCCTCATGTGCACTCAGCTCTTACATTTCTTGGACCGTGCTCACTTTTACCCACCATAAAATTAACTTCCCCTCTCCAAAAGTCAAAAGATTACGTGTGCTCTTAATCTGTCTCACCAAAGTTATCAGGCCACAGAAACTGATCTACAAATACACACAACACTCATAAGTAAGGCAACGCAGCCGGATCATTCGATTATGAAAAAAAAAATGAACCTACTATTGTATCGATTTTGTCAACAGTATGTACAAGAAGTATACATAGCTTACATGCCAGAATAATGTGATGTCTGCGCAACAAAATACTATCAGCCGGAGTAAAACGGGGGGCTGTCCAATGAATACACCATGCGCCATGCCCATGCAGAGAATAATCAAAAGCCAGGGCGATTTCCCGCTGTAGTAGAAGATCCCTGGCCCCAGGAAGATACCTCGAATCTTCAACCCCATTGGTAGGCACAGTAAAAAGGCTGGTGGGTGATGAGGTGGCTTTAGGTAGGAGCATGATTGATCCAATATAATTTTAAAAATCAATTCCTGGCCCTTTTTGGACTTTCCCTGTACACGGGAAAAGTTTCAACAAATTTCTTTCACCCCTATGCTCGGAACTCATAATCAAATGGCAACCACTACGAGCGATAAGGCTGCCGTGCAGAATAAAGTATTTCCCACGCCAATTGCTGAAGCTCTTGACCACCATACGTCTGACAACGTGGTCCATCAGTATTGGGCCTACGTGTCAGTCAACGATTCTTGATCAATCCTAGGCGTTGGAGACGCGACTTTCTCGCACCTACCGCGTCGATCAAATAACTGAATAAAAAATACGCGGAACTCGAACGGAAAGTTTTTATTTTACGGTATTCGTGTATTTCGTACATTATTTTTTCTGAATGAATTTCGTGCATTATTATACGCGTAAATTGCACGTATTTTTGTGGGGGACCTGAGAGCCCGACGCCAACTTGTTTCCCTGGGGCGTCGCCATTATATAGCCGCCCTCCATCCTCCCGATCTCTTCGACTCACACCACCGCCTCCTCCTCCTGCTTCCCTAACCCGTGTGCTCTGCTTGCCTGTGCCACCGCAGCCGCCGGCCATGGCCTGCCTCACCGACCTCGTCAACCTCAACCTCTCCGACTGCACCGAGAAGATCATCGCTGAGTACATATGGTACGGCGGCGTTGCCTTGATGGTTTCTCTGCTCGTTACGCTTCCTCTTGTCAATTAGGATCGATCTTGCTGCGCTCTGTTCGCCGTTTTATGGCGTTTCCGTGTGGGAAACCGGGTTCCTCCCGGCTGTCGCGAGGAAAGGGAGATCTCTTGGGGGGTTTACTGGGTTTTTGGGGCGAGTTTCTCATATATTATGCAGATTTTTTCATTCCGTTTCGTCCTCGCCGGCTCAAGTGGCGGCGGTTGTTGATCTCCCTGTTTTTCTGCCGTCTGTGCTGCCGCTCTGTTTCATACCCGATCAGTTCGCCTTCATCTACTCCGGTTTCAACCAAAATAATCTGTTATTTTTGCATCAATATTGGGCTACCGTTTCGGATATGCTTGAAGAGAACCGGAGAGATGCAATTCGAGTACTAGTTGTACGGTTTTGTTTGTCCTGTTGAGGAGGATCTCTGAAGTGGCCGCCTCTGCTCGCCACCTGGTCCCCCACCGCATAATATGGTGTTCTTGTGTCTCACAAGCCACTGGCGGATGATCTGTTTGCTCCCTAATCGGACGCTTTTACTCGTTGATTCACCTTGATGCGTTATTATTACCGTCAAATATACATATGTTTTGCATCTTATAAGCACGTCTTAGATTGCTCTGCTCCGTGGTTAGTTTGTTGGTGATTTGATCTTATATTAATGCGTGACCTTTTCCCGTTACAGGATCGGTGGATCTGGCATGGATCTCAGGAGCAAGGCCAGGGTAAAGACTCGACTTTATTCCCAACACTAGGACCCCATGATCCTGTTTGCCGTGACTCATCACTTATCACTTATCTGTGAAGTCATCACTGAGCTGTTCTTTGGCTTATATGTCAGAGCTCACTACTAGCAATTCATTCATTTTTTGATAAATCATATTTATTGATCTGGTTGGTGCAGACCCTCTCCGGCCCGGTGACTGATCCCAGCAAGCTGCCCAAGTGGAACTACGATGGTTCCAGCACCGGCCAAGCCCCCGGCGAGGACAGTGAGGTCATCCTATAGTAAGTGCCATGGCAGGATAAGCTTTCTACATCATGGTTCTGTTTTATTTGCATACATGTAATAATTCGTTTTTCCTGCGCATGTGGCATCCTGCAGCCCACAGGCTATCTTCAAGGACCCTTTCAGGAAGGGCAACAACATCCTTGTAAGTCCACACTTCTATCATCCAAGTGATCTGTACCACATTTTTTTTTAATGATTATTATTGCTGTAGTTCACTGATATAACTCAGATGAATGCATCTCTGTAAGAAAAAAAAAATACTATCTTCTCTTCCAGGTTAAAAATTGTTGAAAAGGGTTACTCTAGTTAATCCTGATGTTCTAGATGTCGAGTTATTTTGCTGCAGATGCTACAGTTTCAAATGCAATCTTGCAACACTGAATCTTTGTCGAATTAGATGTTATGATGATTTTATCTTTGCTGTGAGCTTAGATATTTTGCTAATTAGGTGTGGTTGTCCTGTGTACCTAACTACAGTTTAGGAATCCAAGTGGTCTTTTAGTCATCTTCTCTAATAATAGCTGCCACTTTTAGCATTCACTGAATTCGATTGACCTGCAGGTCATGTGCGATTGCTACACCCCAGCTGGCGAGCCAATTCCCACCAACAAGAGGCACAACGCGGCCAAGATCTTCAGCAACCCTGAGGTGTCTGCTGAGGAGCCCTGGTATGCAAATCTTCGCAAAATAGTTAAATCACGAGGTCAAAATCGTTGGCCCTAACTGTTCTTGTAAACTGCAGGTACGGTATTGAGCAGGAATACACCCTGCTTCAGAAGGACACCAACTGGCCCCTTGGGTGGCCTATTGGTGGCTTCCCTGGTCCTCAGGTACATCAACATCGTTAATTTGATTGCTTTAGATATTTGCATCGTTGTTTCGGTCCTACATCTGTTAGAAGTGTCACATCGCTAATGTCCATTCTTTGTGTTTAGGGTCCTTACTACTGCGGTATCGGCGCGGACAAGTCATTTGGCCGTGACATTGTTGACTCTCACTACAAGGCTTGCCTGTACGCCGGCATCAACATTAGCGGAATCAATGGCGAAGTCATGCCCGGACAGGTGAAATATTACTACGCTTTGTATGCTTGCAACTTCCTTTGTACCATGCTAATTTGTATGCATGGCAGGATAAGCTTTCTACATCATGGTTCTGTTTTATTTGCATACATGTAATAATTCGTTTTTCCTGCGCATGTGGCATCCTGCAGCCCACAGGCTATCTTCAAGGACCCTTTCAGGAAGGGCAACAACATCCTTGTAAGTCCACACTTCTGTCATCCAATGCTGTAGTTCACTGATATAACTCAGATGAATGCATCTCTGTAAGAAAAAAAATACTATCTTCTCTTCCAGGTTAAAAATTGTTGAAAAGGGTTACTCTAGTTAATCCTGATGTTCTAGATGTCGAGTTATTTTGCTGCAGATGCTACAGTTTCAAATGCAATCTTGCAACACTGAATCTTTGTCGAATTAGATGTTATGATGATTTTATCTTTGCTGTGAGCTTAGATATTTTGCTAATTAGGTGTGGTTGTCCTGTGTACCTAACTACAGTTTAGGAATCCAAGTGGTCTTTTAGTCATCTTCTCTAATAATAGCTGCCACTTTTAGCATTCACTGAATTCGATTGACCTGCAGGTCATGTGCGATTGCTACACCCCAGCTGGCGAGCCAATTCCCACCAACAAGAGGCACAACGCGGCCAAGATCTTCAGCAACCCTGAGGTGTCTGCTGAGGAGCCCTGGTATGCAAATCTTCGCAAAATAGTTAAATCACGAGGTCAAAATCGTTGGCCCTAACTGTTCTTGTAAACTGCAGGTACGGTATTGAGCAGGAATACACCCTGCTTCAGAAGGACACCAACTGGCCCCTTGGGTGGCCTATTGGTGGCTTCCCTGGTCCTCAGGTACATCAACATCGTTAATTTGATTGCTTTAGATATTTGTATCGTTGATTCGGTCCTACATCTGTTGAAGTGTCACCTCACCAATGTCCATTCTTTGTGTTTAGGGTCCTTACTACTGCGGTATCGGCGCGGACAAGTCATTTGGCCGTGACATTGTTGACTCTCACTACAAGGCTTGCCTGTACGCCGGCATCAACATTAGCGGAATCAATGGCGAAGTCATGCCCGGACAGGTGAAATATTACTACGCTTTGTATGCTTGCAACTTCCTTTGTACCACTAAATCATTGTATGCCTGACCATGTTAAACATTCTGGTTGTTTTCAGTGGGAGTACCAAGTTGGCCCGGCCGTTGGTATTTCTGCCGGTGACCAGCTGTGGGTTTCTCGCTACATTCTTGAGGTATGGACTTAACATTTGGATTCCAGATTATCCAAAATAGCATGATCATCTTGCATGCTAATTTGTACTTTTCCCCTTTGCAAAACAGAGGATCACCGAGATTGCCGGTGTCGTGGTGACATTCGACCCCAAGCCCATCCCTGGTGACTGGAACGGTGCTGGTGCTCACACAAACTACAGCACCAAGTCCATGAGGAACGATGGCGGCTACGAGGTGATCAAGAGCGCGATCGAGAAGCTCAAGCTGCGGCACAAGGAGCACATCGCCGCCTACGGAGAGGGCAACGAGCGCCGTCTCACCGGCAAGCACGAGACCGCCGACATCAACACCTTCAGCTGGGTACGTCCAGTACATCCCACTCTCAACCTGAACAGATTCTATCGCAGGAGCATGTCCTGAAGAAATCGTATGTTTTGTGCTTGTGCAGGGCGTGGCGAACCGTGGCGCGTCGGTGCGTGTGGGTCGCGAGACGGAGCAGAACGGCAAGGGCTACTTCGAGGACCGCCGGCCGGCGTCCAACATGGACCCCTACGTGGTCACCTCCATGATCGCCGAGACCACCATCATCTGGAAGGCCTGAACGCGTCGTCCCGGCTCACCAGGATTTGGCGATTGCATTGTGCCGGCGTAACAATTCCTCTTCGTCTAAGATTCACGCAAGCATCCCGTCGTCTCCTTCCCGTTCTGTTCCATTTGGTTATACGCTACTTCTACTACTACTACAGCATTTAGTTAGGTATGGGTATGTTCATTTCACTTCGAGTGATTGATGATCGTGGTGGCAAGCGGTATGTGAAGGACAAAGACATTGTTGCCGCTCCCTTTGCCGTCCGTTTGGGTGGTCCTGTGTAATCCTT
>LAPY01000237.1:191223-208039 GCA_000970635.1 Eragrostis tef
TGAGCCACCGACTGAGTTGGTTCTTTGGCGGGCTGAACAGCCGCAACGAGCCCATGAGCCACCGATTTCTTCTTCTGCCCGGCCCGGTGCAGCTTTTAGTCAAACTGAACCAGGCTGGGCCGGGAAGAAAAAGAAATCGGTGGATCATGGGCCTCATTGGGCTGCCGCAACGCATACGTTCAAGGCCTTTTTCGCCCAATTACTCAAGCTGCTAGCCCAACTAGCTCAGGAACGAGACCAGGTCCCATCTGTGGCCCTCTTAAAAAATTAAAAGAAAAAATAACATCCAGCCGGGGCCCGTCGCTGTAGTCGATGCACCAACCGCGCCGCCGCGGACGACGTCCCGGTCCTGTACTGTCGCGTTGCGTCTTCCGGGCCTTGAACGTTTCAAGTGGCCAGTAGACTGGCGGTCTGGGAGTAGGCCCGCCCCCAACTAGCTTAATTCGGAACCAGCCAGACGCACAGACCGAGCTGCCTTGCCTTGAACGAGCTATAGTAGTATCTCGTTCGGCAGGACCAACGACGATTCTGCGATCTACGGGAGAACCAGCCCATCGGAGAGAAAGTGTCCGGCAAACTGACGCTGACTGTTGCGACGACGCGAACGTTTCGTCGCACGCTGCTCTACCACTGAAGACCCTACTGGCACCGGAGCTTGCTGGATGCATACCCCCTGCTGAACAGTAATTACCGGAATCGAAGAGATTTCAGGAGAGGAGTAGAAAGGAAAGCAGCTATCCCTTCTTCCCTCTAATCGCATGCAGGCCGAAAATTCCTTTTACCGCGCCGAGACGCCATCGATTCGTCGCATGTTCTTCCGTGCCCGTCAGTAGCACAAAACGAAAAATCACCGACGCCGCACGCCAGAATTCACCGCCTTGCGCGCGCGCGAATAGACGGCAGAAACCGCTACACCACAATAGCTCGCGTCCACGAGAGGGGATGCAGCAATCCAATGCGATTGCGTTGCGGCCCCCCCGTCGTCTTCGTTGTCGTTCGTCCCGCTAGCCGAAATTTCTGCGGGGGATAACTTGTTTTATCGAGATCCTGCTTGTTAGCTGAGCTGAGCAGGCGAAAGAAACAAGGCGACTTGTCACTGGTTTACTACGCTACGTTTTATCATCATCATCATCTTTCTCTCGAAAGCGCGCCACCTAACGCTTTGACAAAACGGCGCCCGCGCACACGTGGACCACAGCCAGTGGCGCCCAAACTAATCATCATCGCCGGATAAATACGCTTTGCTCCGTCAGCGAGCCAACCTGTCGCAATAATTTTTCACCCTACTACTCTCTGTCCCGCTTCGTCAGGTCAAGTCAATCTCGGGCAAAAAATAAAATCGGAGGGGCAAACATCATCAACGGCGATAGCTAGTGCAGGGTCGCCACCGCGCCGTTCCTATCGGGCGGGCCACGGTTTAGAAAAATCGCGAGCGCGACACGCCGGCACGGCCACGGGAGCGCGCGGTCGCTGCCCGGGACAAGTCAGTTTCTGGAGCGGCGTGATTCTCGCATTGGATCGATCCTACCTGGCCAATAGCCAAGCTGATTAGTACGTGCTGCTTCAGCTACAACACTCGCTTGCTGCTTCAATCAGCTGGGTTAGCTGGGTGCTTAGCTGTAACATTCGTACATGTGTTTTCTCAGTGATGCGAATGAACCATTGTAGCCTGTCAAGGCAAGAAGATGCTACTTGGAGAATGGCAAGCGCAGACAGAAGCAGGAGGAGCTTCAGATGTTGCTGTCTTTGAGCAACTTTACCGCTTAATTGAGCGCATGAGTAGTAAAGTAGGTTACGAGCAGTTAAGCGTCAAACGTTCAAGAACAGTTGTATTAGTTTCACCTCCGAGAAATTGTCGCCGCTAGTGCCATTTACACTTTCTGTTACTACTTCAAAGAATCGTGAATTTGTTTAGCTCTGCTGTTCTGCTGTGTTTCTTGCTCGTTTCTGTTTACATGTTCTCTAGTTTTCCCCTCTCTAAAATCGCGCAAATTATTAGCCGGAACGACGACTCGACACCTCAAGAAAGCACCGGCAGCATCGACCCGTCGTCTCTCTCTCCGGTAAGGGCGGCCAGACATGCTCTGTCCGAGCGCCGGCCTGCCGCTGCACCGTGAGAGAGATCGTTCGTGCTTCCGAGACGTTCTTGCGTGAATTAACCGCTCGTGAGCCTCGTTCCGGCTGATGATGGATCGATGGTAATCAGAGAGCGGACTGCAGCTTCGCGTGCCGGGCGACGAGCTTCTCGAGCGCCTCCCGCATCCACCAGTGCGAGCACCCGTCCATCACTTGCTGCACGGTTGCCTATTCAATCAAATTTGCGAGCTCACAGTTAGATGACATGTTCTTGCAGAATTTCTCAATGAATCGGCACAGGCTGTGCCGCTCAGAAATGTAACGGTAAGTGTTTGACGATGGACGGTGAACTCACCCAGGTGCGCTTGCGTGACGCCATCTCGGGCCACTGGTGGAGCTCGTCGGCGACGCGGAGCGGGAACATGAACCCCTCGTAGGTCTGGTCCACGTAGCGGCGGCTCTGGTAGTGCCAGAAGCCGAGCACGGGCTCGGTGTCGCCGCGGACGCCGGCCTCCTCGAGGGCCTCGCGCCGGGCGGCCTCGTCCATGGACTCGTCCTCCTCCCACCCGCCCTTGGGGAACATCATCCCGTGCCCCTTCTGCGACGTGATCACCAGCACCTCCAGCTCGCCGTCGTCCACGCGGACGCGGTACGGGATGCAGCCCACCACGATGCGGCCGCCCGTGTTCTTGCTGTAACGCTGCAGCTCGCGACCCTGCCTCGCAACCAGCACGGCCATGGTTTGTTGTTGATTGCGTTGGAACTTGGGGTTTGGAGCTGGAGCTGGTGAGGTAGATGCTGCGGCAGCTGCTTGTTTGCGGCCATGGCGCCCGGGCTCCCGGGTATTAATAGCGCGGGAGCCGGAAGCGGAGGTCAATGGAATGCTGTGGCTGGTGGCGCCGAGCGAGCGATGGGTAACATGGGCGTGGCGCATGGACGGGCAGAGGATCGGTTGGGGGAGTGGGCAAGGCGGACGGATCTTCTGCGGCAGGTATCTTGCCTTGCAGCACTTTCTGCAGATGCGCCTCCTCCGAAGTCTTCTGAAGATCAATTTTCGTCAAAGTTTACCTGGAAATATAGCAGATAGTTAGCTCCGATTACAAGCATTAGTTTTCTAGAACTCCAAAGATATATACTTATCTATGCTGCATTATTTGACCTTTGTGAAATTGAAGTTATGCTTCCCATAATCTATTGTGATTTATATTTATTCCATAAAATATGTAGGATTTCAAAGTTGGCTAATTTAATTGGACCATACTTTTGAAAATTAGTTACACGCAAGAACTATGGTCTCACTTTCATTTGTCATGTATATCAGCCTGTCGTATGCAATAGGCATGAGATCCACGATATGAAACAGCCGGAACCACTGGTATACTTATTTCTAAAAAGACAACTTTTTCACATATGTTGAAATTCAGTTATCGGGTGACTTAAGGTGTGTTTGGATCTTTAGAAATATTAGCCTTAACCTTGTTCTCTCCAAGAAGAGTCGATTCAGCCGGCCTTTGAGGGCAAAGACGAGCTAGTTAGGAGAAACACCAACGACTGCCGTCGCTCAATGCAACAAGTTTGCTTAGCTGAGCTATAGCTCTCTGTAGCAGCTATTGAAAGCACTTTTATTTGACTTAGTTGTTTGAAATGTGTAATTTTAGTTGAGAGGAGTGCATCTATATAGCCACGACATGCCAACGAGCATGTTCGGCTAGCTGCTTTGCAGCCGACAACAGTAGCCGCTACAGTGTTCGTGATTATTTTTTTAGCAGCTGCAGTCTGCCGAACAGGTTGTATGTTTTTATGTTTCGTTGGTGCATATGCCCCCACTAGCCACAATGTGGCCTCGCCGTTGCAGCTATCCCATGTTGGAAAAAAAAAACTGAAAAAAAAAATGACATATAACCACCACTGGAAGGAAGCATCACCATCATCTAAACAATTTAGAGTTTGCCTGACGCCCATAGACCGTGTCCACTCAGCTAGTCAAATTGCAAAAGATGCCCCACCCGGAGGGCAAGGAGGATCTGATAGCGGACAAAGCGCGTATCTGCAGGAGCTCCCGCGCCCCGCCCGTCCTTCGCAGCTGCTTCTCTCGCTTCGCCGGTCACAGCTCTCGCCGCCCGCGGCCGCGCGTACGCGCACGCCCACACGCACTCTCCACTGCGCATCAGTGTTTGCTTGCCTTAGTTAACCACTGCTACAACACGAAAAAGTCCATGGGGTGCATGGCCAAGTCCACCTTTTCCATCAAGCTCCTGCGGCTGATGATATTGATAATTCCCTGCTCCCTAGTTTTATCACAACGGTCAGTGTCGTCAGTGACGTCGCTGCTGCTGCCTCTCGCCGGAGTTAAATATGCTTTAGTTTATCTATGAACGGAAGTTGCATTGTGCACCAGTGATCAGGCTTGCGAAGCAAGATGCATCATCAGTTTTTGCAGCGCATGTCCACACACTGGATTATTTCTCCTTGCTTGTGAATGTGGCGAACTGGATCAAAACTCGCGACGCGCGACGCCGTTTTTGGTGATGCCGGTTCACACCAACTGCCGTTCTCACCTGATCTTGTATCGACAATCTCGTTAGCCATGGCGCAGAGCAACACTTTCGCCGCGTGTCGTAACCTCGGCCAGTCGGCCGTGACGTCTCCCCGCCCGTCCAGATACGAAAAGCCGGGATCTCGGTCGACACACACGTGCGCGCCCGCCGCCGGCATAGCGATGGTCTGAATCTGCTGCTTCTTGACACGGTCATTCTGGCGTCGTCACCGACGTGAGAACGAGTAGAGCTGCCGGCTGCGCGGGTGAAGCCTGAAGAGATGTTGGAGAACGACTACTCTGTTGCACCCAGGTTCAGAATACTAAAAAGACAAAAAGCAGGCATATGAGGTTTCTACTAGTATTCTACTCCTACCTAGTCTTGGGTTGGTTACAACAACTAATCTTCGACGCCAAATGGGCACGGGAGTTGAGCATTAATCGAACCGAAGTTTCACCAGATCGAGTAGATGTGATGGAGCGCCTGTCGAACGAACCAGCATCGAATCGGCTTAATCGCTGAAAACTCAACGGTCCCGGCGTCTCGTGCTCGGGACCATGCCGGTCAGGGACGGCGCTGCGATCCAACGGCGCGACCGACGCAGACGTGCCGCCGTGCGCTTGGCGCCTCCTGCAGCTCTACCAACCGATCGCGAATTAAACGCCGCCGTCGCCGTGGCGCCGGAGGCCGGAGCGCGCGACGGGACAGCCATGTCAAGCTGCCCGCGCCCGGCCACGCCTTGGCCCCAGTTCGCGTCGTGCACGGTCTCCGCCAGCACGCGCACGCATTGATGGCGGAGGCAGGACGAGAAGGCGGGGGCCGTGCTGCCTCTCGCCGGAGTTAAATATGCTTTAGTTTATCTATGAACGGAAGTTGCATTGTGCACCAGTGATCAGGCTTGCGAAGCAAGATGCATCATCAGTTTTTGCAGCGCATGTCCACACACTGGATTATTTCTCCTTGCTTGTGAATGTGGCGAACTGGATCAAAACTCGCGACGCGCGACGCCGTTTTTGGTGATGCCGGTTCACACCAACTGCCGTTCTCACCTGATCTTGTATCGACAATCTCGTTAGCCATGGCGCAGAGCAACACTTTCGCCGCGTGTCGTAACCTCGGCCAGTCGGCCGTGACGTCTCCCCGCCCGTCCAGATACGAAAAGCCGGGATCTCGGTCGACACACACGTGCGCGCCCGCCGCCGGCATAGCGATGGTCTGAATCTGCTGCTTCTTGACACGGTCATTCTGGCGTCGTCACCGACGTGAGAACGAGTAGAGCTGCCGGCTGCGCGGGTGAAGCCTGAAGAGATGTTGGAGAACGACTACTCTGTTGCACCCAGGTTCAGAATACTAAAAAGACAAAAAGCAGGCATATGAGGTTTCTACTAGTATTCTACTCCTACCTAGTCTTGGGTTGGTTACAACAACTAATCTTCGACGCCAAATGGGCACGGGAGTTGAGCATTAATCGAACCGAAGTTTCACCAGATCGAGTAGATGTGATGGAGCGCCTGTCGAACGAACCAGCATCGAATCGGCTTAATCGCTGAAAACTCAACGGTCCCGGCGTCTCGTGCTCGGGACCATGCCGGTCAGGGACGGCGCTGCGATCCAACGGCGCGACCGACGCAGACGTGCCGCCGTGCGCTTGGCGCCTCCTGCAGCTCTACCAACCGATCGCGAATTAAACGCCGCCGTCGCCGTGGCGCCGGAGGCCGGAGCGCGCGACGGGACAGCCATGTCAAGCTGCCCGCGCCCGGCCACGCCTTGGCCCCAGTTCGCGTCGTGCACGGTCTCCGCCAGCACGCGCACGCATTGATGGCGGAGGCAGGACGAGAAGGCGGTGGCTGTATGCCGAAGGCCACCGGCCGGGGCCACCGGCGTGCGGTTGCTCAGTTGTTGGGGGAGTATCTCCCCTTTGTTTTCTTTTGGTTTCGGGGGTCTCGTGTCTCGTCTGCCTCCTGATCTGTCTTGTTTGTTTCCCGTTTCCGTCCTCTATCTATAGCTAATCATCGGCTCCCCACGAAAAGATGAAACCAAATCTCACGCCTCTTTAGCTCTTCAGCAACCTCCATGTAATTCTCGTCGTTACAGCGGTTAGTTGGGAGCTCCGACGACTGGCGACGACAGAGAAAGGTCGTGTCTCGTGCTCCTGCCGCGCAGTGGCCCTCGACCTCGAGTTGTTGGGACGTCCATTCCGATCGTGTAAACGCGATGACATGTACATATGCATGCATGCGACCGGCGCGTGTTGTTTATCCTATCAGACATTCGCAGTTCAAATCGATCGACGTCCATACTGATTTGCAGCAGTCATGCAGATATAACTGCATTTTGTTATGACGTGCAGGATTATTCAGTTCACGGCCAGTGTTCAGACTTATGTGAAGCCAACAAAAGTGTCGGAAAGTCTTGCTTGAAATTGCCCTGCATGTATATCGTCGGCACGACTCTACCACGTGCATGAACACGGCCCAGAATGTTCTATTGCCTGTAGATCGAGCTCGATATGTCGGCTCGGTTGTTGGTTTACTGCCCTTTCTTCTCACCTTTATTATCTTTTGTTCGTTTTTCCACCGAACGTTCTTTCTTTCATCAGGGAGTCGTCGCGTAGTTGTACTTTCTGAATGGAACGTCCTAGCGGGCCGGGTGGTTCAGTGATGTTTGAAAATGAGCAAATTTTCTGAGAACAGCTGCTTGATTGATTGGGTATTTTGGTTGCACACACGATTATTGCATCCATCTAACATTTAATTTCAATGCCAATTAGTTTATCTCGCATACTCTGGTTAACCATTTGTACGATTGGTTCGCTGGTGACTAAAAAACTGCAAACTAGTGTTTCACAGGCTCACAATTAGTCTTTCAGATGATATTCGTCTGGTGAGCGTTGAAAGCTTCAATTTGTTCTTCTCAAGAAAGAAAAAGAAAGCTTCGGTTTGTTGATCTCTCCAATTCTCTTCAGAATCTTAGCACGTAGAGGTGTAAGGGAGATAACCACCAAGAATGCCTGTGTGAATTAGTTATGCAGCTAAACGCCCATAATTAATGATTGAGATTCGCACATACTAATGACGTTATTTCATCATTGATGTACCGACAGTGCCCTGTATGAGTGAGATTCGGTCAGCCTATCGATCGACCCCCTAATTCTTAAGTCGATGATAGAGATGCCTCCGAGAATCTGAACTGCTCATCTTCAGGCATGGTCGATCTTGTCAGCATCCAGTTTAAAGTAATAAAAGAAATCTCTTTATCTCTATAATATGCGGTTTTCTGAATGATCACCGAGTACAACAGCTCCCACTGTCTTAGTGCAATCTTCTTCGTAATGCACGTGGGTCATGAAACGAAGCAGAAACTCATTATCTAAAAAAAATGAAGCAGAAACTATATCCGTACGTCATTGCGCGTAAGACTGACAGAAATGATTTAGCAGAAGCTATATTAAGAAGCGGACCTGCATGCTGCACTGTGATCTTCCATGAAATTGCGAGGCTGCAGCAGATACTCATGGGTGATCGCGAGAATGTGCAAAATGTAGTCGAGGTCAACGAGATATGACGATGAAGATGGATCGAGTGGACTAATAGCATTCATTCGACAATTTGGTCGATAGAGTCGGCATGGACATGTGCAACTGATACTGTATGATTCAGCGAGTAACATGCGCTATCGACCAATTTTATCTGTCGCTTGGATAGTCAAATATCACAATCTGATCTGACAGTTTAACGATGCATGTGAGTTACTCGGAAGGTGATGGCCCTATTATTCCTTTGCTCAGGGCTGAAGAGCCAATTGAGCAGTCCTTCATCAAGCATATAATCACATTATACTATGTGCATTCCAGATCAAAACCGTAGATCTTGACCGGTTTGATTCACCTCTATATCAGATCATATGCTGCATAATATCCCCACATTTTCTTGTTGCCTCTGAATGTCTCGCTGACAGGTGTGTCTGAACCTAACTGCTCAGCCTCGCAGTTTAGAATCTCACATGTATTCAGTGGCATATGTACGAGTAGCTTTCTCTGCATTTTTCGTCCAGCTTTCTGTACTACTGCATGTGGCATTCTGTTCGCTCCACCAACAATTTAGCTCTTCGAGACTGAGAAATCACTCTGAATCGCAACTGCCGCTCATATTCAGAAGCATGTTACCGGAGCATCTAGAAGGTCAGTCATCAGTAAGCGCCCAGTAAACACTGTCCAAAATCATGTTTGTTAGGCGAGGCAAAATTCCCTGAAGCCCCATGTATCGTTTCACAAACCACAAACTTCTCCTTTTGCCTACGCAGACGGGCAGACCACACTGGTTCAGCTACGTCAACACAGCAGAGCATGTAGATCATCCGAGATGGAGGAAAGACACGAGATATAGTATCAGATAATGACGAGTCCCTGTCACCACCAGAGAGAGTGCCTGATACGGAGGGAGGACAGTGACACGGTGGTAAGTCGGCAGGGCGCCGTAACCACACACCTGGAGGTGAAAGAAGATCGACACGATCAGCTGATCCGTCAATTTTTGGGAGGGCGTGAGCGAGACCCCGTCAGCGAGATCATTTTCCAATGGCCAACACTGAAGAAGGATAGATATTGACCTGAAGAATTGCGGTGTAATTACAGCCTAGGCTTCCTAAGCTAAGGGGAAACAACTCCGGCCACTAAAGAGAAAAAGAAAACAACTCTGATCGTTAAGTTATAATAACGGACAAAAATAAATGTCAAGTTGAAAGGTTCCCAGGCGATCTCTTCTGCAGGCAACGATCAAGTTCAGGGAGGAATATACTTGTCTTCAACCAGAGCTCTCTCACCAATCACCAGACGAACGCATGGCTCCCTGCTTGCTCACGTGGCCGCGCCGAATTCCATGGCCCCGTCTCGACTCGTCGCCGCTCCTCCGCATGTGAGCCCTCGTCGAGTCCATGTCATCTCCACGCGCGCTCGGTGACGGCGACGCCGTTCGCGCGCAGTGGCTATCGCTCGCCAGCTACCTGCAGAATCCTGGCCAAAAGGTTCGGGTGATATATGCTTTTCTTCGAGTGGCTCCAAACACGTTGAGCACGGATTGGACAAGCCAGGAAAAAGGCCGCAGTCATCGCGCAGCGAGAGCGCCGCAGTTGATTGGAAGCTTGGAACGACGCCCATTTCGAGGCGACTTGTCCTGTTCCTTGCTTGTTTTCAGCTCGCGTGAAGCGAAATTGAAGCTGAACTCATGGGCAGTGGCTCGTACGATTTCGGGTGAGAGAAGAATCTTCATCGAATAGGGAGTCGGGACGAGCGCTTGCTGATAAAGCGATGGTGATTGTGGGGTCCTGGTGTGGTCAAAGAAAGAAAAGGTGTGGTGTGGACGGAGGGGACTCATTTTTCTGCTCGAGAAAAGCTGGGCTAAGCATTGCGGAACGGTTCGAAGAAAAAAAAAACTGGGCTAAGCCGGTTGGGCTGTCCGTGTGTGTTGGTTGCAGTGACCGGCCTGTTAAAAAACCCTTTGAAATCGACTGGGACAATACTGGCCCATGTACCGTGAGCAAATGGGCCAAATGGCTACTCATTACCTGCACCGCTCCGCTCTCCTTTTTTTTCCATTTCTGACGAGCGCTTTCTGTTTATTTCTGTATACTTCCATAGGTGCCTTTCAGTTTTCAAGTCTGGGTTTTGTCTTGTACGAGGACACGCCAGATTCATCAATCTATCGCACAAAAAAAGAAGGATACCCCCGCTTATTCCCCTTTCCAAATCTTGAAACATCGTTAATTTTATTAATTCACCTAACACGTTCCATCACAAAAATTAGCGAACAAACGAGTCCATCTTGCACTTTTTCTCTTTTTTTTTCCAACAAAAAACTGGCTTTCTTTGCCGAAGCCGTACCCGTCCTCCCACCAACTTTTGTCGCGGCCGACCCATTGCAACCGGCGTCGACCGCTCGTCTCCCATCGATCCACATCTCGCACGTTTCTCTCGTGGCCCACGAGCCGCTGCCACAGAAGGACAACAAGCCGACACGCCCAACCTTTTACCGCAACGCGATCAGCATGGCAAACGTTTCCCGCGCCGAAACCCAAGTCGAAAATGCTGCGACGAACGAGCGGGACGCGTCCGCCCACTGCATGGATAGAGGCCCGAGGAACGTGAGGCTCGTACCAAGCGACGAGGTGAAATTGTGGATCTGGTAAACGAGGGCGCGGACCAGGCACACGTGTCGGCCGCGATCACGGCCGGGGAAGGAAGAAGCGGTCAGGTCTCCTCCCGGTTCACACGTGCCCGCCCTATTTATACACGCCCGGCCTCACATGCATTTGCGATATCCAAATCTCTTCTTCCTTCCTTCCTGCCTGTGATCGCATCTCGTTTCGGAAGATATCTTAGCTTCATCCGAATAAACGAAACCGAGAGAAGGGACAATTTTGCAATGGAGAGGCAGCAGCTGAGAGACGGGGACGGAGGGCGTCAGCAGCAGGTGGCGCGTGTGGTGCACAGCCAGGTGCGGCGGATCAAGGAGGAGGAGGACGACAAGGCCAAGGTGCACGAGACGTACCAGCACCAGGTCGCCGAGATGCGCCTCGTCCTCCGGGACGTCGCCAGGCAGCAGCGATCCCGCTCGCCGCTCGGCCGAGCCAGCCGCCCCGCCATCTCCATCGGCGGCGACTCCTAGGGAAGGAACCAATGCTCCATCATATCGGCCTCGATCAGGGAGAGCAGGCGGTCCATTCGTCTATCCCTTCCGCGTTAGGATCGGTTGATCAATCAACCAGTCGTTGCTAGGATTTTTTGTTGTTCGATCGTCTTCTTGGTCGAACGTTTCCAGATGTTTTGTTAGGGTGATGATGGTCCTGTCAAGATCTTGTAAATACACTACTTGTTTCAGTTTTTCTGTTGAACTAGGATGATGCAATATTCTCTTTTGAAAGAGAGAACAGAAAATCAGTTGTCCCGTTTTTCGATCCCTTACTGTATGGTAATTACAGTCATGTGGAAAGATTCATTTCCTGAACAAACAGGTACTCAGAGGAAAACGTAATTTCAGAATCAACAGCATGGTTTCTCATACATTGTTCAACAATGCAGTACAGAGTCCGGTTGCAACTTGTACGAAAACATGGTTTTAAATACGAATACTATGTCACATAGAATTGTTCCAGTCTCGTGTCAGCACACAGAGGCGCACCCTTTCAACCGAAGAGACTTGTTCCAGCCTGGTGTTAAACGCTGCACGTGTTCAGAAATACAAACATGGACACAGATTTTGAATCAAGCAGGTGTAATTTTTACATGTCTGGAAATGGGGCTAGCACCACGAAAACATTTGGGAGAACCAAAATTGGGGCTTACTGTTATCTACAGTAATCAGTACAGGGTGGTAATCGATTGTCTGCTGATATAATTCCAGAAAATTAAACTATCCTATGCTGTGGATTTCTGCGGTGACAGCTTCTTGATCCTCCGGCTAAGATTCTGCATCAGGTCAACGATCATGACCTTCTTCTGCAACCTAAACTGGACCGCGAGTTCAGTAGTAAGAGGAGGTTCTCCTTTTAGAATGGCCTCGTCCTCCATTATCTTTGTGTGGAAGTGCTGGAGCGCAATTTTGCGATATCCAAATCTCTTCTTCCTTCCTTCCTGCCTGTGATCGCATCTCGTTTCGGAAGATATCTTAGCTTCATCCGAATAAACGAAACCGAGAGAAGGGACAATTTTGCAATGGAGAGGCAGCAGCTGAGAGACGGGGACGGAGGGCGTCAGCAGCAGGTGGCGCGTGTGGTGCACAGCCAGGTGCGGCGGATCAAGGAGGAGGAGGACGACAAGGCCAAGGTGCACGAGACGTACCAGCACCAGGTCGCCGAGATGCGCCTCGTCCTCCGGGACGTCGCCAGGCAGCAGCGATCCCGCTCGCCGCTCGGCCGCGCCAGCCGCCCCGCCATCTCCATCGGCGGCGACTCCTAGGGAAGGAACCAATGCTCCATCATATCGGCCTCGATCAGGGAGAGCAGGCGGTCCATTCGTCTATCCCTTCCGCGTTAGGATCGGTTGATCAATCAACCAGTCGTTGCTAGGATTTTTTGTTGTTCGATCGTCTTCTTGGTCGAACGTTTCCAGATGTTTTGTTAGGGTGATGATGGTCCTGTCAAGATCTTGTAAATACACTACTACTTGTTTCAGCTTTTCTGTTGAACTAGGATGATGTAATATTCTCTTTTTGAAAGAGAGAACAGAAAATCACTTGTCCTGTTTTTCTATCTCTTTCTGTATGGTACTTACAGTCATGTGAAAAAGATTCATTTCCTGAACAAACAGGTAATCAGAAGAAAACATAATTTCAGAATCAAGGACACGCATGGTTTCTCGTACATTGTTTAACAATGCAGTACAGAGACCAGTTGCGACTTGTACAAAAACATGATTTTAAATACGAATACTATGTCACAAAGAATTGTTCCAGTCTCGTGTCAGCACACAGAGGCGCACCATTCCAACCGAAGAGATTCCAGCCCGATGTTAAACGCTGCACGTGTTCAGAAATACAAACATGGACATACAGATTTTGAACCAAGCAGATGTATTTTTACATGTCTGGAAATGGGGCTAGCACCACGAAAACATTTGGGAGAACCAAAATTGGGGCTTACTGTTATCTACAGTGATCAGTACACGAGGGTAATCGATTGTCTGCTGAAATAATTCCAGAAAATTAAACTATCCTATGCGGTGGATTTCTGCGGTGACAGCTTCTTTATCCTCCGGCTAAGATTCTGCATCACGTCAACGATCATGACCTTCTTCTGCAACCTAAACTGGACAGCAAGTTCAGTAGTTAGAGGGGGTTCTCCTTTTAGAATGGCCTCGTCCTCCATTATCTTTGTGTGGAAGTGCTGGAGTGCAATTGCACAGAGAGCAAGAACCGTTCGAAGTGCTGAGGCTTCAACAGTGGGGCCTAAAGGAGCTTCTGCGTCAAGGGACATTAAAGTTTTGAGGTCATGCTTGTGAACGGCCTCCGGATCAGCTGCAAGAAGCACCCGTAATGCAGCTAACAAGCGCCCATCAACTATCTCCTGGCCTCCTAAGCTTACCTGAAAGGAAACCCATGTGTTGTTACCCATAGCGAGTCAAACTGAAACTTAAGGCCATGTTTGGATACAAAGTACTTTTGCAGTTTTAGATGAATACCATGGTTTCTCAAAAATACGATAGTATTCAAAACTTTGAGGTGTTTGGATGCAACAAACATTACAGTTTTGTAAACCGAAGTATAGCAAATACCATGGTATTTTTGCAGTTTTTAAAAATCCACTCCACCCCTCTTTTTTCCAAAACCGAGCCAACTGATTGCTGCATGCGCATGGACATCATGCCATGCCGCTCGCGTTTGAACCAGCCGGCACGTTTTGTGCATTCTTTATGAAACAAACATACGAATGTACTTTTTATTCCAAATCCAACACCCACTTAATTAACCTTATTTTGAGATCAGAAAATTACTACTTATAAATTGCATGTACCTAAATAGAAATCCTCAAAAAAAATATATATACTTGGTAATTCCTCCATAAGTTTCGAAATGTTAACTAAAACATAATATCAAGTTCGACATGTTAGTTCTATTCAAAGATATACTGCACTAAAGACTAGAACATCCAAACACACCTCGGTTTTTGTTAAAACTACAAAAAACTATGGTATTGGGAAACTGTAGTTTATTTTGGATGCACTAGTGAAAACTATGGTTTTCGGATACTGTGGTTTAAAAAAAAAAAATGCCATAGCATCCAAACAGGCCCTAAGTGTAGCTGGGTCAGACTGGAATGTGAATAATGAATACAACCATATTCAACTATGTATCATAGACAAACAATAGAGGGTTGATAATGTAGAAAATACCTTCAAAACGGCACCCTCTCCATGTAGATTTAGCTTAGACAAAATATCTTGCTGCCACTTGGATGGTGCTGAAAAATTGGGAGAAGAGACCCCAGCTGCCATGCTAGCAGCATCAAGAAGGGTTCCATCATAGCTCAATTCCACTTGGTCATACGGATTTGGTGTTATCACAAAGCCATAATCAAGAAGAAAGAAATCATTGGGATGGCAACCATAATTCAGCGTTATTGCAGTATTTTTCTCAATCTTTGTCTCAGCAACAACCTGTGTACAGCAATATTAACCATGCAGTGAGTAGGTAGATTTATCTGACATATCGTCAGACGAACAGACAATACCAACGGCACAAGGATAGCTTAAATAGTATAGTAGTGATAAATATATGCACGTTTTGCATAGCTAAGTAGTGCAAAACAACAAACGAAATTGTATATTTGTATGTGAAGAATAGTAGTAATGATGCAACAGACAAATGTTACAACTGGTTACCACAGGCGTCAGCAATGAGTATATCAAATGATAGCTAGTAACAGTATCGATGAAAAGGATTTAAACCTGATGCTTCCGGGAGTGTAAATGGGAAAATTCAGAAGTGCATGGACATCAAAGGATACTTGCCTTAACTGACATGTCTGAGCTATTTACACTTCCTTCCTGGACAATCCTAGCATTGGGATTAAAGCTATGGTTACACATGTCAATAAGAGGCAACAGCATTGGGATTTCACCATGCAAACGGAATGCTCGAGAAGAGGCAGCTGACATAGCCCATCCAAGGGAAGATGAATTTATTTCTTGTCCACAAAAAGGGTGATCTTGCAAAGGCACAGTGCCAAGCTTATGCTGTACCATTTTCCCAAACTCGAGAAGGAAACGACACCTTTTATTCACCTGAAAAACCATGAGTCAGAAAAGAAAAGGGAAAACGATAAGCATCATCTAGATACAAGCATAACCACATAATTTTATCAACCTGGTGGAGGAGAGGGGCGTACTGCAAGTTTTTTATGTCTTCCCCAGGAAAGAAGATTGGTACAGTAAAAGTCTCTGGCAGATTGGCAATATACGGCCACCAAAACGAATCAGGATTGGCCCTTTCTTGAAGTAATCTCAAGCCCAACTTCATAGCCCATAGTTCATCTGTTAAATGCATCCCACATAATCAAATTGACTCCTTGTTCATTTTACAATACAGAAATCCCCTTAGGGGTGGTACTAAAACTGGCCGCTCAAATTTCAAAATATATAAACTCAATCAAATGATTGCAGTTACAGACAGACAGATTACAAGCGATTCAATAATAGGAGAAGATGCTGAAAAGCTTGCCCAGCCTACTGTGTTCATAAATTATACCAAAACAAAAGTATATAAAAATGAGAAATGTTTGTGGTCATATAGACGAAGCAACATGAGTAAGTTTCTCTAAACCTTAAACTAAATTCTTAAGTTCATTCAATGCCAGTAGCACACTACTACACGCTGTCGACATACACAATACTATAGAGTGCTATAATATCTAGGTTCCTAGTTAAAACAAGTTTGGGATCACTTCGACCATTTAACATAATATCCCAACAACAATGCTGTAAGCGAAATTTTCAAGTTGCTGATTCTACGACCTGTAGCTACCAATAAAAACACAAACAATTGAAAAGGTTGATCAGATGGTCTGTTTAGATTGACCCGAGGCCACAGCACCATTATAACATTTCACCCGTAATCGACAGGTAATTTATACAGAAACACACTCAACGAACTGTAAAAGGTAAGTAGTCCAATCGTTATCAAATGCACATGTTTGTACTTGCGTTTTGTTTGAATTTTATTTCAAGGTGTGCATAGAGAAGTTCAGCAGCATTTGAGAAACGAATATCGATCACTTTTGTACTTAATTCTTAACCATAATTTGTACATGTTTGTAGTTACATTCCTGACCATAATTTCTCATGTGAGAAATCGATCACTTTTGGTGCACTCAAAGCTCACAACAACAAGGAATATGCCGTCCTTCTTGAGTTACACAAGCAACCAAATCATAAAGGGCATTACCGGGGACTTGTTTGGCGAGCTGCACGAGCACGTCGTCCGCAGCGCCGGTTGGGCGTCGGAGTCGTAGTGGGAGGCGGCCAGGGAGCGCGATAAGGAGTTCCCCCGGGGGGATGTCGCCGTCGGCCGCGGTAGCTGAGACCCCGAGGCCATGTTCCTGATGGTTCGCTACGCGGAGGGCGGGGTGGACGAATCCGCCCTCACGCTGCACCCATCGGACCAGGTCCGGCGGCTGCGGCGCGACGCGCGGGGCCGCGGCTGGGGGGGGGGGGG
>LAPY01000237.1:243910-257336 GCA_000970635.1 Eragrostis tef
CCGGCTCGAGCCCAAGCGCCTCGCGCTCGCGCTCAAGAAGGTGAGTGAGCTCTGACCACGATCCCGTGCTACTGTCAACCACGTCACTGTTCCAACTCTGCTGCGTGGTTTCTGCAAAATGGCACTGTAGGTGGCAAATTGCTTAACCCGTGGCTGTCACTAGACTCACTACCAATGAAAAGACCTGGGTTTAGCTGCGAAATAGAGTATCTGATGAAATGATGCCCCGATTTAGTGATTACCGCGTCTTGCATTCTTGCTGTACTTACTAACAAGAAAGAGTAAGAAACGGTTCACTCCACCACTCAAGGACGACTTCTGGCAGTAATGGCAATGCTCATATGGTGTGTTACAATTGTACTACCGTGCCGTGCAGTAACTACTACGGCAATGCCGTCATAACTGGTTGATTTATGATGCCCCTTCGGCCCGTCCCTTGCTGGGGCCTTAACATGACGATGATTGATCATACAAAGTGCATTCATATCCATGCGACAGGTGCTCTATGGTCTACACAATGAGGAATGGTCACCTTTCCTTGTTGCCTGCATGAATTGTACTCTTTATATTGCGTCATTGCCCCTGAATTATCATTCACACGTCTGAATCAGAAAATATGCTTGTCATTTGTTTTCCACTCAGTTCATTCAAAAGGGTCTGAGAATAGTTGGTCCCATCACTGGCGGTTGAAGTATCGATTTCTGACCAACCAGGCAATGGGGTCAAGTTGAATGAACTATGTTTGCAATTTGTCCAAGGAAATCCACATGCAATCTATGTAGCTAACTACCAATATGATTATATGAACATTTAATACACTGCATAATCAGAAGATCATGTCATCATGTATTCAGGTGGTTGTCATTTCACAAAGGTTATGCAAGTTTGACTAATGCTGCAGCAACCACATCACATACTATTGGATCTTGAATTTGCATATTCATATTAATCTGTCCATATCATTTCTACATCTTTGATCTAAACAAGCTGGTAAAGACTATGGATATATTCACACAAGAATCTCACGTAGCCTCCAAGCTAATCCAACAGCTGAATCTGGGACCATGTCACGCCTAATCAGACAACCACATATTCCGTTGTTTGTCTTGATTTTCTCATTTGTCTGTTTTCTTCTGTTTCTGAATGCAATTCTGTACTTATTGATTAGAGCCCATCCTTTGTTGGCAGGAGTTTGATACTTCTTACGGGCCAGCATGGCACTGCATCGTAGGGACGAGTTTCGGTTCATATGTCACGCATGCCCGCGGTGGATTCTTGTACTTTTCCGTTGATAAGGTCTACATCCTGCTCTTCAGGACAGCCGTGGAGCCCTCCTCACCAATTGACGACGAACGGGCAAATGGTTCATGAATAAGTGCAGTTGCCTCAGTCAGCTTGACCAAGGCCTTGTAACTTGTAAATTGCATTGTTTCTTCAAAGGCCATGGAAAATCCTTATTTTTCTGATCAAATTTCGAGTTGTTGGTGTCATCTGTTTCAGCTGAATGCTGTTCTGATGGTTGTGCGTCAAAGTGTACAACAGATTTCTGGTGCGTCTATAGATGGCCAGATGCGAGCAGAAAATTCTCAGTAACAGTTAACAGATCGATGTACACTGAAATGATGTAAACTTTCAGAATGTATTAAATCAGTTGTACCGTTTTTTGTTATTTTAGAAGCCAACAATTGTTGTCATTCTTCGTCCTGCTAATTTTCTTAATGCTTGACTGTCAACCAAAAAAGAAATTATGTTGCTTTGGAAACCAAAAATTATTGTAATTCTTCATCCTACATTTGTCTGATGCTTGACTACGAATCCCAAAAAAAAAATTGCAGGTGCAGCACAAAATTAAAAACATTTGCACCTAAAGTTCGTGTGCATCTCAAACAAGAAAAAAATGATGAATTTTCTCCATCTAGTTCCTCGTATATATACATCAACTAATACAAAGAACCTGTGAAAGGTCAGACTAGAGGTTGAGACAATTTATTTTCTCTTCCACACAACAAACAGATCAATCACAGGCAACTTAAACCTGCCAACATTTCATTTGGTGGATCAGACAACCATTTCAGCCTCCCTCAAACTAGAAGGAATTCCTACATCTAGTCTCATCGTTGCTTTGTACTTCTCCGGCACTTTTGCACCAGCTTGAATGCATATCTCAACAACTGCTGGTGCCTGCCCATAGAAGATACCCAGTTCCCTTTGCAGTTCCTCCCCAGATTCTGGCATGTGCCATACATACCTTGGAGGTATTAGGTCATCAAGAACTGCAGCTTGCCATCCATGCTGCCCATTCCTCTGCTGGTGCTTGAAGGCTCCACAGTTTCTCGCTTTGTGTCCAGTTGACCCAATATGCACCTCGGGGCAGTATCCACAAACCCTCACTGCATAGGCTTTCATTAGCTTCAAGGCACCATCCCTTACGGTCTCCCATGCTTCGAGTGTTTCCTCAGCAAGAGCTGCAATCTCCTCTGGGCTGGATGGAGCAGTAACCTCATCGTACTGTAGTTCTTGAAGAAGTGGCTGCTTAAATCTTTCATCAGGCTCCGGGTCTGGCAAATCATCTTCATTTGCATCAACAAACTCTTTTCTTCCAATTTTAATGATAGGCTTCCTACGACGCTTTGTTGGATACTCAGGGAGGTCAACTCCAGCCTGGATACAAAGCTCTACAAGAGCTGGAATGCGGGGCACAGCAAACCTCTGATCATGGGGGATACGCTTGCCTAGGCGGTCCTCTAGATGGTAGGCTTCAACTGGTAAGAAAACAGCTTCCACTAAAGAACTTCCCCAGTCATGTTCTCCTCTACGTTTATCTGACAGCATTCCACGGCAAGTTCGGAATGGGTGTCCATCTGATCCAACATGTATCTCACTGCAGTATCTGCAACATAGACATGCTCATATGAATGGGCTAATTGGATGCATAGGGAACTGAACCAGCACAAATGACAAATATTGGGTACATAAGTTTGCAAATTTGCAAAGTGTGCCATTTTGTCGCGAGTCAAGTAATACAACACTTGGCATGACAGGACATTAGTAGCCAAATAGAAGGTTCATACAATTTTGATCGTAAATGTCCCATTTTGAAGTACCCCCCCCCCCCCCCCCCCATCTAGTAGTTCTCTGTTTGGAGAGACAGAAAATATACCCCCTCCACTTTTGTTTTGTTAAAGTTGGGACAGCTGAATTAATGCAAATGTGCACTAATCCTTCTGACCTAATGTCAACAAAAGAGAATAGAGGAGTATACCCTTAATGGGACACGAGGGTATTGTAGCACAGAGATGTCTTCCCATAAGGTATGAAGTTCATTTTGACATAATAGAAAGTGAACACTAATTATTAGCATGTCACATCTTGCAAGTTCTATTTCCCATAGTTCATTTTTTAATACCAATGCATCTTTTGGGTTGGTCTCACACGAAAGCACAATTATTCTGTTCAATGTGTCGGATACCACAATCATGATCTGTACACGATAATCCTAAAAAAAGGGCAGGGTCAAGAAAATTACTTGCAGCCTTTTACTGGTACAACTTTCATAAGCCTCTTCAAGTTGTTGATCAGCAAAATTCTTGCATTGTACACTTTGTATGCAACTGGTATCAGTCTGTTCACAAGCATTCCGTTTTTCGGAGGAGGCATTGGTCTTTTGGGTTTCCCTTGTGCAGCCTTCATCCTCGCCTTTGCTCGGCGTCTTAACTCCAAAACTGGTATAGGAAATGGTTTCTTCTCCCGTTTCGAGTATTTTTTTGGAAAGTCAGCATTCTGACTATGTTCATTTCTAATGACAGCGGTCCTCTGACGAGATTGATAGATATTTGAAGCAGGTAGGCTGCGAATTATCAGTAAAAATGACAACAGAAAAATTCATGAGTACATAAGATCTGGAACAATTGTTGTGCCATATGCATGATTGGTGTTCAGTCTACCCTAGTAAACAGCAGAAACAAAGGGACCAAGTACCAATTTTATCCTCATAATTATTGATTCAATTAATCAAGATATTATCACAAAAGTGTCTTCTTACCAAATTTCACTATAAAAAGAACACCGGTTTCTCTATAAATTTGTTTAGGGATGCAGAGGGATTATGGAAAGTGATGGATTTCTAAGTTGAATAACACTCTTTACAGCCATGGAGTCCGTGATTGTTTGATGCTCCGGATAGTTCAGTCCTCAATCCACCAAGGAGACGAAATTATCCTAACTATGAACTCCTGCCGACCCCAATTGCTGGCAATCCTAACAGCAGCAGAAGTATTTACAGAACCATGGGAACCAATGTGAACGGTTCAACCATCTTTCCCAGCCCAATGCCCCAGCACTCCTACTTTCTTATATGGTAGTAATTAACAGAGCCATCTCTAAACAAGAAGAGGACTAACCCGAGCTTCACAAAGGATCCAGGCGCGCCCTTGGCAGCCCCTACACCTGCATCCGCTCGCTCCGTGACCTGCGCCAAACAGACATAGTAATCACACCACTAGTCGCAGCGGTAAAATCAAACGTCCAACTAAACTACCAGCCATCCAACCTGGCAGAGCAACAAGCACGAAATCATAAGAGTTGTAGGCTGGAAGTGCAAATTCTCTCAAAACAAGGGACTGGCGTACCTGGAAGCGGGGGGCGGACCACCGGAGGCCGACGAAGTGGCGAAGCGGGGGGAGGGGGGAGGAGCAGGAAGGGGCAGGGAGGAGGGCGGTGGGAGACACGGAGGGCCTCATGGCCAGAGCTTCTCGCATGGCCGCGGCGCCTCTCTCTGCCTCGGCCCCTATCCACGAGCTTCCTCGTCGTCCTGGTCCTTGGGAAGGAGCATGGGGCGGGACATCAACTGGGCCTAAAAAACCCACACGAGATCCTGGTAATATAGTACTTTAGACCCATAATCCTGGTTCCCGTGTCCTGGACTGGGCTGTTGTTTTGTACTATTTCGGCCTGCACGCGGCACGCACGCGGAGCCCTGAGATTTGACGCCGGACTTGAAACGAAATGGTTTTCTTCAGTTTTTTTTTGGCGAATGCTTCAGATTTTGGTTCTCCAATTGCAGATTCATAAATGTAAACCACGGATACACTAACATCATTTCCATTATCAATTTAAACAAACAAATCTGTTCAATCAAGAAAGCCATCGATTCTTCAACTAATTCAGCTACCGCGTTTGAGCTTGTTTACATGCCAATGGCTGTGACATGTCACCACTTAAACCAGAAACTTAATCACTATGCTGAACTAACCCAAACTTGCAGAACATGCATGGCAACTTGATTTCACGATGCAGTATAAGTTAATGCTTCGCCACCTCGTCGTGAACTGATGAGCACAAGCCATCAACAGTACCAGCTGGCAGCACAAAAAGAAAAAGAAAATACAGAGTGAACTACGCATCTTCAGAGACTGATGCAACAATGAAAGGTATCACCGTTGCCTTCGCTATTTTCAGAGACTGAAGCAACAATCAAGCCGTCTGCAGCACGGCAGTGGCAGCTGACGCACAACTGCTGCGGCCAAGAGAGATTTCACAATAATGTACCTTCTGCTCCATCAACGAAGAACAAAATCGTGATGGTAGTTATACCATGAAAGTTGTTCAAGTAACAAGGCCATAAGTTCTTCAACTACTTCATCTACCGTTTTACTTGTCAATTCCTGTGCTCTGTTTCGTACACCCATGCCTGTGACAGATCATCACTACACTCAAGCAAGAAACTTAAACCGTTATGCTGACATAACCCAAACTTGCAGAAAATGGCACGACTTGGTGCAGCCGCTACGGACTACAAATTAGCGCCTCGCCGCCCCGTCATGCAACACAAACCAGCAGCAGCAGCAGCCAAAGGCAGAACCCGAAAATACAGAGAGTTGCACCTCAGACTTCAGAGATCGAAGAAGCAACAATGGCCGCTCTCGCTCTTGTCTTCGCCACTGCCGTTCTCACGCATTTGGTCCTCTGCGGCGCGGTAGCGGCGGCTGACACGACTGCTGCGGCCAAGAGGAATTTCACAATACCTTATGCTCCATCTCCATCAACGAAGAACCAGGGCCCAGTGACGTACGTGTTCGGCGACTCGATGTCGGACGTGGGGAACAACAACTACTTCCAGATGTCCCTCGCCAAGTCCAACTACCCCTGGTACGGCATCGACTACCCTAACGGCCAGGCCACGGGGAGGTTCACCAATGGAAAAACCATCGGCGACTACATGGGTAAGCGTCCATGCGATCCATCCCTGCCATGAAATGCACTGCTAGTTGATCGACACTGCACCGGCCGGCCGGAAGACATTTACCTGATGTTTTCCGTGGATGCATCATCAGCTGAGAAGTTCGGCGTGCCACCGCCGCCGCCGTTCCTCTCCCTGTCGTTGTACGGCAAGGACGTGCTCGGCGGCGTCAACTTCGCTTCGGGCGGCGCCGGCATCCTCAACGAGACGGGCGTCTACTTCGTAAGACACACGCTCTGTCGCTCTGCAGCAGAAGTGCTCGTAACTTATCTCTTTGTAAGTGTAACACGACGACGGATGTGCCGCGCATTGCAGGTTCGGTACCTTTCTTTCGACGAGCAGATATCGTGCTTCGAGACCGTGAAGAAGGCGATGATCGCCAAGATCGGCAAGGAGGCGGCGGAGGCCGTGGTCAATGCAGCACTGTTCCAAATTGGACTTGGTGAGTGCCACCGCAGTTCTCCTTGTGTTCTGAGTTGTACCACATGTGATGTGAGCCAAGAACGAAAATGCTTTGGTGTTGTGCGCAGGGAGCAACGACTACATCAACAACTTCCTGCAGCCGTTCATGGCGGACGGCACGACGTACACGCACGACCAGTTCGTCCGCCTCCTCATCACCACCCTGGAGCGCCAACTCAAGGCAATGTTACACTCAGATCGATTTCGGTGTGCGTGCGTGTTCTTGTCATTCATGCCACTCACATACGTCTCGACGATTGCTTGACTCTCTGTGTGCAGCGGCTCTACGGGCTGGGCGCGCGGAAGGTGGCGTTCAACGGGCTGGCTCCGCTCGGCTGCATCCCGTCGCAGCGCGTCCGGTCGGCGGACGGGCAGTGCATGCGCCAGGTGAACGAGTACGCCCTGCAGTTCAACGCTGCAGCCAAGAAGCTGCTTGACGGTTTGAACGCCAAGCTGCCCGGCGCGCAGATGGCCCTGGCCGACACCTACTCCGTCGTCATGGAGCTCATCCAACACCCCGAGAAACACGGTAACCGGTGAAACAAATGCTCAAGAGCTGTTTATTCTCTCATGTGTGTGTGCGTCTTGGCCTTCCGTGAATGAATTAATCTCGGTTAATAATATCGGGTTGCAGGGTTCACGACGGCGCACACGTCGTGCTGCAACGTGGACACGGAGGTCGGCGGGCTGTGCCTGCCCAACACGAGGCCCTGCCGCGACCGCAGCGCCTTCGTCTTCTGGGACGCCTACCACACCTCCGACGCCGCCAACAAGGTGATCGCCGATCGCCTCTGGGCCGACATGATGACAGCTTCTGCTGTTCCTCGCGCCGGCGCGCCGAGCCCTGACATGGCTCCGGCTCCGTCTCCGTCCTGGAGCGACTGAACCACCAGTCATGGTTGGTTACCGTCGTTTTGGCTGTGTTTCGAGTGCTGGTACAGGTTCTAATTAAATGGTTGATCCTTTCCCTGATCTCCTCAGATAGTGATAACACATACAGTATGTCGAGAAAGTCAGGAAAATGTTGTCTGTTTGTAACTCTGCATACACAATATACACTTTTTTTTTTCGTACGTCAATGCATCCTGGAACCTGTAATTTTCAAATGAAATCGTCCATGTCGATAACATCGTCCGTGACAACTTGACCGACTGAGAGAACTTAGCTCGTCAAACCTGATGAACAGACTTGTAATTGCAATTCACATAGGCAACCACACAATCACCAATCCCAACTTATATAATATGTTAACTGAACGTCTGATCGACACTTGCTACTCCCTCCGTTCTTGATTTGTTGATTTCTTGAAGTAGCCATCATCAATAAATCAAGGACGGAGAGAGTAGATGATAAGACTACGATATCCAATACTACCCTACAGCTAGTCTAATCGAGACGCCTTCCAGGAAGCTCAGGTATTTCATACCTATCCACCTCAAGCAAACCATGATACCAATAAGGCTCGGGCACGGGCCACCTGCCATCCAACATATTACTTTCCAACGTAAGTTGCTTATCAATAAAAATATTCTATACGATCACAAACAAGCAGGAATGAGAAAACAGAAACAATACCTGTTCTTCTTTTCGTGTGTCTTCCCGTCGGAACCTTCAAAAGGGATAGCCTGTCCAATCTGCCCGCTGCAATTCAACATATTTTTCAATGTATATAAGTTTGTAGTATTGTGACGCACTCAGACATAACAGGGAAAAAAATACCATTGTGATGGTAGTCGCCAATTATCATTCACTCTCCATAAAACTTCAATAATCTTACTCTCGGGCAGGAAAGGAGTTACTTCACGCCCATCGTAAAAGTTCATGCCAACAAAAGACCCATCCAAACTAATAAGAGGGCCTCCAATCCCGGCCTAGTTAACATCATGGAAAAATGAGAGAAAAGGAGGCTCAAAGTGACCCTAAGCTAAATCAGATGAATTCTAATGAAAACATCTATACAAGCATCATAAAAGGAAATAGTAAGAGAAATCAACCACAATACCTTCTTGATTTTACAAGTGGACAACAGAAGATCTTTGCAGTCAAGTTTGACATCCTTCTTTCTGTACTTCACTTCACCAAACGAGGCCATTAATAGTCCATGTCTAGGGTGACGCCCTATAGCTACAACTTTTCCAGATGACTCTTTCACTTTGTTGAAAATGTCTTCTGGACGAGTAGCAGGTAAAATCTCCTTGACACTGACAATAGCAATATTATAACTTAAATCATACCATTCCAGTGTCCCACTGACAGCATTCGACGCGAGAGACACCTTCATCTATAGAATGATAAAATGGACTCAGATAACATTCATAAAAAATTTTAGACCAAGAGAAATTATTAGGAGCACCTACGCTCAAGTTATTGTCAATATCATCTTCATTTTGACGACTTCTAACCAAACTGGCTGAAGTCAGCACCACAGTGCGGTTACCAGGCCATTTTATAAGCAAGCCTGTGCACACAAAAAACCTCTCGTCCCCTGCATATCGCAATTTTTGATCATTAGTAGATGAACATTTAGATGCGGAGGAAAGTAATGTGCATACAACTGTTTCTAAAATCACCACCGAATGAAGCAACTGATACAACACGACGGGATACAGCTGTCAGAACTTTTTTCGGAAGTCGCTTCCAGACACCATGTTCTTAACTACTGGGTGGAGAACCAAAGGGGTACCCTTTCCAAGCAATTACATCTCCAAACTATTCTTCAAACCGATTAAGCAATTCCCCATTGACTGGTTAAAGAAACAAGCTCAGAAGTAGGTTACAAAAAAGTTAGTTATAAAGAAGTGAACAGGGAGACTTCATAAATATCAAAAGCAGCGACATACGTTCAAGCACAAGTGGTGTTGGCATGGGATAGCCACAGGATTTTATCCAGTTAATAGCGTTCAATAATCCTGATGCAATAAGGAGTCATATCAGTACTCATGATATGTATGATAAATGCACATGATACTATGCAATCAATAGGCAATATTTAGAATGATGGCTTGCACGATTATTCATGCCTGATGGTTCTATTCGCTTTACATCTTTCGGCAATGAGTATCTGCGGAAATGAAGCTCGCTGGGACTGCAATTAAATACAGTAGTGTTATGAATAACAAGTTGTCATACCAGCACATGAACTACGGTATGAAAAAAGACTTGGAGATCAGACTTACAAATACTCAACAAAAGGCACGAGATGATTGAACAGATTCAGATGTCACAAATATAACATCAACTGTCCATATAATCCTAACGACTTCTCTAATTGGGACATACTAGGTTCAGTATTAAGCACAAACACTAATTTAACAGTGGGAGATGTGGAATTCCTTGAGGCATCCACCAAGTAGAGGTAGCAAGAACATAATTTCTTTCAATCTACAGATAACTGTGCTACACTCGAGGCTAACGTCAGAATGAGGGAGTTGAAGAGGAAATGGGATTTGGAACAAATATCAACAAGCTAACTGGGGAAGGTAGCTCATAAATACTAGAAGTGTAGAAGACACACTTGAGTATCTGAAAATGCTCCAAGCGTGCACGAAGGACCTCCTGTGTCAGGAACGTCACTTCTGCATCACCATGATATTTATGGTTCATCCCAAGAAATCTTGCTCCCTTTCCTATCAAGTGGCCCTCCAAGTACAGCCTAAAACAAAAGCCAAAGCAGTTAGGTCTATACAAAGGAAAATTGCATTACTTTATAGTGCACACAGTGATAAATAAGACACACCACTTCAGGTTTTCCATCATGATAAAAAGAAACAAATCATAAACATACCTCTGTGAGACCTTCAGTACCAGAAACCCAGGTGCACGGATGTTCTCTATGAAGAGAGCCTTCAGTGGCCAACAAACTGCCCGACTTGAAAGCACGCCCGAAAGCTAGTATACCATCATCATCATCACAGACATCTGTTCCCGGAAGATCTAGGTCCATAGGATTATACAGATCTATAGGATGGACATCTAGGAGGTCTAAGGACGTGACAATAGCAATGTCGTCATCATACAGTCCCAAGAACCCAGCGACAGTTCCATATTGAGGAAGACGCACTTCAACCTAGAGTGATAAATACAGTACATCAGAATCGAATGACCATGATTAGCTTGAACAGAAAAGGAAAATGGAGAAGAGAATGACTAGCAGCAGCAACCCTCAATTTATCATCTTTATATCTATTTTTAGTGAATTCTGTAGCCAAACGTGATGAAGTCACAAAACTTGTCTGGTGCACTTTGTTAGGGTTCAGGTCTGGTAGAGGTATGCCTGAGCATGCAAATAACATCTTATCTCCTGCACAGGATCAATATTTGAATCATTAAGACGCTGCGAGATAGTACAAGTTAGGAAATTTCATAAGGATACAGCAGCACAATCACCATCAAACAAAGCAAGAGAGACGACAAAGCGAGACAAATCACTGGTATCATTGGCACTGAGCACTGGATGGCCGAATGGTTTCTCTAAAAAACTACTGCCCGTAGCTGCTCGATCAGGAATTTCACCATATCGTTTCTCCCTTTCAGCCTGTTCCTTTTTACGATAGGCAGCTGAAGCCTCCTCTCCCATCATAGCTAGTTAACAAGTATAAGACAGCAACTATTAGTGTTCAATTTGAGCCATATGTGCAAGAAAAGGGAAACCGATAAACTAAAAATAATGATGGCTTACTTTTTAACATATTTTTTCTGGCACGGTTTAATCCTTTTAATTGTTTCCGGACACCAATTGGGTGTTTTGGGACACCACTCGACCGTTCTCGGCCATCACTCCCACTTGAAATCAATGAGTCAAGCTTGTTCCTTCTATTTATGGCTCTCTGCTCCCTACTCACGCCTCTGGTGCAATCAATAACCCCCTTTTTTCTCAGGGTTTTTGCAATCCTGAAGCAAAAAAGTTGCAAATGCTTAGTAGAGAAACTAAAGGCTTCGTTGAAAGGTTGACTATAAGGCCCCAAAATCAATTGGAAACCAAAAAAATAAAGTACCTATAGCCCATTTATTTTTCTCACGTCAACTGAATACTATCCAACAGTATATGTCTTGATGGCTTATATATGTACAAATGTAAGGATCAGTATAAATCGCACTGCTTTTGAGCATATAAATGTAAAAAGGGACTCCAAAACCCAGTGTTGTATGGCGAATGGCCACTTCCTATAACCTGATTAAGAGTGCCACCGAGTGCACAATACAAGAGATACGGACACAGATGGAATCCAATCAAACCAATTTGTGGTAAAAAGATGAATCAAGTGGCCAGGTCCAAACGAAGTTATTTAACTAGCCACATTAACAGGTGAATTGAAGTTGGGATGTAACACGAACAGATGGCCCCAACGTGCGGATGTTCACTCAAAAGTTGTTTACAGATTGAAATAGAGCTTACAGGTTGTAACAGAGCTTCATACAAAAACGGCTGATTAACTTTGATGTGATTATAGAGGCGGTCTGCCATGTATGTGTACTAAAACTAATGAAGCAACAGGCCCATAATTCGAGATACTAGCTTCGAGCATGCATTGCAGAAACCCAATTCGAACTGCTCCGTGCGTAACTGGTGCACCAAGCATATACAGTGAAGGGAAAATAGTTAGTTACATCGCGCAACTTGTTCTCCGCGCGCTGAACAAGGGAGACTGACGCGTGTCTGGGGAGGGAGTCACGCCGGGAATGCGATGCGGCGAGGATTGATCCTAGAAGAGTGCCGGCGAGACAAAGCAGGCGAATCGGCGACAGATTTCGGAATTTAGGGTACAAAATCGGGGAATTGGGGGTGAGAAGGAATCGTAACCAACTCGTAGTGTCTATATACAAGGCAGTCCGAGCGGGACCGCATGGGCGCTTCAGGTGTTCCTCGCGCCGGCGTGCCGAGGCGGGGCTTGCCATGGCGCCAGGCTCCTGGAGCAACTGAACCCATCGTCCAGCGGTGCGTTTTTTCCAAGATTTTAGCTATTTAAAATATTGTCATTCAGAAGTACTAAGCAAAGCAAAGTCTAATTATAAAACTAATTACAGAACTCTGTGTTAATTTGCGAGACAAATCTAATAAGAATAATTATGCCGTAATTAAGCCATAATTAGAAGATGGTTACTGTAGCATCAGCGAAACATAGTTTAATTAGGCTCGTTAGATTCGTCTCAAAAATTAGCTCTTATTTGTAAAAAAGTTTTGTAATTAGACTTCATTTAATACTTTTAAATGTTAATATTCTTTCCTGGGTAAAATTTTAACCATTTTAGTCAGGAAAAACGAACAGCCCCTCAGTGTCGCGGTGTACGCTTGGTTGATGTTTGGTCGATGTGAGAAAAATGTTGAAACAGAATCAAGCAAGGAAAATGCGCTGTTTATAACTGTATACACAATGCATTTGCATTGATCACTTGGGTTTCCTTTTGAGATCAATGTTCCGTAGAAGGGATCGATTTCAGTGGATCAGTTTTTTTTTTCTTTTTGCCTTTTTTAGTTCCGACTTCTCTAAATTCCCACCATGTCCCACACTCCAGGTTCAATTTATTTTCGTGGAACCTCTTCAATAAATAGCAGCGCTTGGATCAGCTTCCGTGTTGATAGGCTACACATCCCGCCGTCCGTTCCGCCTCCTCCAGAACGGCATCGCGCAAGCACGTGACAAGTCTGCTCTCCCAGTCAAGTTCTAAACCCTTTTCCCCTCTCCGGTTGGTCGGAGCACCGCGTCGCTCGCCGCCGACGAGACTGCA
>LAPY01000238.1:18262-36283 GCA_000970635.1 Eragrostis tef
TTTAGCCGGCATACCGAGAGGATCTTTGGGATGCCACGGTGGCAGGCTCTGCGCACAAAGCTTGGAGTTTGGAGGGTAACTCCTGTTTCGTATCTATTTTGCAACTTGATTTAAACATGTTATTTGAAGAGAACTGGTGCATCGGCCTGTTGACATTTGCAGTTCTTCTGATTCGGTTGTCTTTGTGGTCCAGGGAAACATTGCCAGCGCTATTAGCACAATCCAAGCCAACAAAATCACTTGCGCGCAACCCATGAGCGCAATCAAGGGATGCAAGGCTTGATGATCCGCTGATCAGAGGGAGAATGAAACTATAGCTTGAGAGATTAGATGAGTAATCTTAACTTAATATTTGGACCCGGTGACCATGTTGGCCATGTCTTTGACTTCTCTTTTGACAGGATGGCGGTTTGTCATAATTTTGTTCCTTGATATTTTGTACTTCGTCCGTTCTTCGTTCTTTTTTATATGACAGTGTTGACTTTTTTCGTTATGTTGACCATTTGTCTTATCTATAAATATTTGTGTAAATAATTAAGTGTATAAGTTACCTTTAAAGTGTTTTAGATGATGAATCCAATGATATTCATTTCACATTCAAAAAATAATTATTTAAATCTATATTGTCGGTCAAAATTTAACAAAAAGTCAACGGTGTCATATAAAAAAGAACGGAGGGAGTAGTTTTCAAAATTCCTATTGTTAATAGGTTTGTTTAGAGCATCGGGTGAATTTTGCCCCTAAAAATCCCAATAATTCACATTTGTTTTCATATTTCGTCTTGTGTTTAGCTATCCCTATGTGCATGGGCTACATGGATTGCGCTCAAGTGCCACATTCCAGAAGAAATCAATCGCTTGTGAACTCCAAAAATGAATACAAATTCGACTAACACCATATACACAGCAGCGAGATGGCTTCAATGCTGACGCTGCGCTGTCATCTTACTTCGTTCTTAAATTGTTGCCGTAGTTGACTAAAGTTACGTTTGACAGCACACACTTCACGGGCTTGAACCGCACTAGGGCGCTCACGGGCAGCTGGACAAGGATCGTCAGGACGAGCTCGTCCGGCATCTCGGGGACAGTTGGCCGTCGCACTCTTCTTCGTTGTACGCCTCTCTGGCTTTGAGTGTTCACGAAAGATCATAGCGTAGGAGCGATAACGAAACCCTGAAAGGCAGAAAGGAGGAGAGCTATGGACCGCCATGTCCGTTACGTGGACATGTATTTACTTGTAGGCATGAAGATCGATTCCAGGACTCAGTTTGCTCCGGATCGGAGCTTGAGACCGCCTTCCGCCGCGTTTCAAGACGTAACGTCATCGCCAGCTCGTCTCCCACTCCCAGCAGCCTCAATCTGTCTCGCCAGCTGATCCCAAGGGTAGCTCGCCTTCTACATCACTTTACCAAATTATCATCAGAGCCTCAAGGCGCTAAGTTGTTGTTTCGTTTTCTGTACTTTCTCAGCTGCTTCCTCTATTGTGATTTGTTTGCTGCTGTATTTCATCCTATCACAAATATGTCCCACTGCCAACAGGAGTGTCTGGCATAATAGTACATTTGATTCATATTCAGATGTCGTGTTGACTTTAGCTGCGCCACTTTATGCGTGATTTGATATTGACTTCTAGTGTTACTATGATGAATATTTTCCGAAAATGATTCACAGTCAACAGAGCACGTTCGAATTTCCCAAGAAAAAAAACAGCACGTTTGAAGCTGTAAAGGCAACTTCAAACATCAAACCTCGACCCAAATGTCAATTCTAGAACATCCACCAAATGCAGTAAGCTCTATCCAAGCAGTAATGTATAAACATTGCAGATTCTTCTTTTTTTTTGCGAGGGAAAACATTTGCAGATTCGAAGTTAAGAATATCAACATTCATGAAAAATTGGAAGCTAATCTAGAAGAGTTTACACACAGCAAACTTAGGTGTTATTCTCAAATGGGAGTTTCCATTGGTCACAAAAGAAAAAAAGTGTCACGGTCAAGACAACAGCAGAAAAACCCCACTAAGGGTATGTTTGGTTTGGCTTTTTTAGGTGCTTTTGCTTTTAAAAAACCACAGTCAACCAAGACCCTGGCTGTGAGAAGACGCTGAACCAAGCTACTTTCAGCGGCTATGAGATGGGCAACTTCACAAAAATTACCCGCCAGCCATTCGCTATGTAGCGTACCGCTTCGTTTTCTTCGTTTTCTTTCCTTCCGCGTCTCTCCTCCGCCCGAGAGATTTGCTATTTTAACCACAAGTTTATGGGACTTCGTCCAAATAACCTTGAGTTTATGGGCTTCTCTAAAATGACCACGAGTTGGTTGCCTTTTCTCTAAAATGACCAAATATTATTTTCTAGACAAGATTGCCCTTCTCTTTCTTCTTCCTCCCTTCAACCCTCCTCTCGCACAACCCGGCGTCGACGTCGAGCCCCGGCGACATGTCCCAGGCTAGCTGCAGCTACGCTCCCTGGCCAGCGCACGTGTGTGGCGCGAAGGGCACGGCGCGCGGGAGCTGGCCGGACGAGGCCCCGTACGCGTCGCTCCCTGCTCCTCGACTGGCCGATTTCTTTACGTGAGTACGTTTCTTCCTCCTCCTGCCCATCCTAGCCATTTTTTTTTAATCGATTTCTTCTCTCCAACTCGTTGGGTGTGGTGCGTTGTTCCTCGTGGTTCCGGGTCAACTAACTCGTTTTTTTTCTCTATAACTGGCAGCTTGACAAGAGGAACCCATAGGGTCCACGACGAGCTGCTCTTGCTTGCACACCATGGCTCTAATGGTCCGGCTAGAGGAGGAAGAAGGAGCCCAGAGCAATTTTGTTTTTAAAAAAATATGGTCACATTTTAGAAGAGAGACAATGAACTTGTAGTTATTTTAACGAAGACCACAAACTCGAGGTGATTTGAGCGAAGCCATACAAACTTGTGTTAAAAATAACAAATCTCTCCCTCCGCCCCCTCCCGCGAGCCCACTCTGCCGCGCGCCCGCTCCACCGTGCACCCACTCCGCCGTGAGGTCGCCGCCAAGTCGCTCCTCCGCGCCGGTGACCCGCCCTTCCTTCTCCGGAGGCCGTCCCTTCCTTTTCTGCGAGCTCCGGTGACCCTCCCTCCCGTATCGGGCGCGACAGGTGCGGCAAATCCCGCCCGCTCCAGCGCCAGGAGCGGCGGATCCCGGCAGCCTACTCGCCGACCCGAGGCAGCCCCGTCTGGACTCGCCGTGATCGTCTACACGGGCAGGCGGAAGAGCACCCACGGCCATCTTTTCCCAAGCGTCGGAAGGAGGAAAATAACTATGACAAACTGCATCGGGGGAAAGGTTCACTGGCGTCGCGAGAAGCTGCGGAAACGGAAGGAGAAAGAATCAGGAAGATGTCCGACCGAGTTGCGCAGCTCGAGGTGCGATGAATCGATGATTGACTCACCGGAGAGGGAGTATTTCACGGAGAGGTTGAGGGTGGTCCATCGCCGGTCATGGAGAATAAAACGAGTCGATCTCAGCCTTCACTGCGAAAGAGAGGGAGTAGTGCCCATGTGAGCCTCCGAAGCTTGCTAGGGAATCGATTTGCGGTGAAGGTTGGGGCAGGAACGCTACACAGCAGCAGCTCCGCGTGAGCTTGAGCAGGGCGTCGATGGAGGAAGTTTGCGCAGTAGAGAAAACAGGGAAGCAGAGAGAGGCTGGTTGACGGGGCCCACATGTCCTATTTTAGAATAAAAATTCAACGCTGCTCTCTCTTTTGCTTCTAAACACTAGTCTCACGGCGGCCTGGAATTTTTGTGAATTTTTTAGAGGACTAGTCCGCTCAGGATGAGCAAGTTTTGTTATCGCAAGATTTTTCATATAATTCCTGGAAAATAGGAAACATTTTCTTGAAATAAAAATTATTTTTCCTTTGATTGAAGAACCATATGTTAGTGATGGATGTAACAAAGTTTTTTCAACCATTTAGAGACATTATAGACATTTCTACAGCTTTACTTTAAAAAAAGAGACATTTTTACAGTTTTTTCATAGCCACAGAAGTTTCACCAAGCGACTTTCAGCTTTTCTCACAGCTCACAGTCTACAACAGTTTTTTCCACAGCCACAGCCCACAACACCTTTTTCTCACAGCCTCAGCACAACCACACACACCCTAAAGCTTTGTGGCCTGTTCGGCTGGTCACATTTTGGCCGAACAAGAGCCATGAATGTCTTTGTAGAGACTTAGATAAGTCTGAACGGTGACAGAATTTTTACATAACGTTAAAGACTTTTTTTTGAACTGAGAATTTTAAGACTTAAGTGGCACCAGATGTAATAAAACTCATTTAAAAAAGATGTAATAAAACCCAAACAAAATGGTCCAGCCATGATCAATCAGGCAAAAGGGCGCCCCATCATTCTGATAAATATTAAACCAGTGCGACAAGAAAGGCACACAATTTAACATAACATGTACCCTACACATCGGAAACGGAAGGAGAAAGAATCAGGAAGATGTCCGACCGAGTTGCGCAGCTCGAGGTGCGATGAATCGATGATTGACTCACCGGAGAGGGAGTATTTCACGGAGAGGTTGAGGGTGGTCCATCGCCGGTCATGGAGAATAAAACGAGTCGATCTCAGCCTTCACTGCGAAAGAGAGGGAGTAGTGCCCATGTGAGCCTCCGAAGCTTGCTAGGGAATCGATTTGCGGTGAAGGTTGGGGCAGGAACGCTACACAGCAGCAGCTCCGCGTGAGCTTGAGCAGGGCGTCGATGGAGGAAGTTTGCGCAGTAGAGAAAACAGGGAAGCAGAGAGAGGCTGGTTGACGGGGCCCACATGTCCTATTTTAGAATAAAAATTCAACGCTGCTCTCTCTTTTGCTTCTAAACACTAGTCTCACGGCGGCCTGGAATTTTTGTGAATTTTTTAGAGGACTAGTCCGCTCAGGATGAGCAAGTTTTGTTATCGCAAGATTTTTCATATAATTCCTGGAAAATAGGAAACATTTTCTTGAAATAAAAATTATTTTTCCTTTGATTGAAGAACCATATGTTAGTGATGGATGTAACAAAGTTTTTTCAACCATTTAGAGACATTATAGACATTTCTACAGCTTTACTTTAAAAAAAGAGACATTTTTACAGTTTTTTCATAGCCACAGAAGTTTCACCAAGCGACTTTCAGCTTTTCTCACAGCTCACAGTCTACAACAGTTTTTTCCACAGCCACAGCCCACAACACCTTTTTCTCACAGCCTCAGCACAACCACACACACCCTAAAGCTTTGTGGCCTGTTCGGCTGGTCACATTTTGGCCGAACAAGAGCCATGAATGTCTTTGTAGAGACTTAGATAAGTCTGAACGGTGACAGAATTTTTACATAACGTTAAAGACTTTTTTTTGAACTGAGAATTTTAAGACTTAAGTGGCACCAGATGTAATAAAACTCATTTAAAAAAGATGTAATAAAACCCAAACAAAATGGTCCAGCCATGATCAATCAGGCAAAAGGGCGCCCCATCATTCTGATAAATATTAAACCAGTGCGACAAGAAAGGCACACAATTTAACATAACATGTACCCTACACATATTCCCCAACAGCACATAGTAAAGCACACTTCAAACATAAGAGCGTCACCAAGTACTATGATAACAAACTATAAGACACATTATAATTACTATACATATATATGCGAGGCTAGCTCTCCGGCAGCCTTGTCAAATTGCTACTCCGTGACCACAGTCCCACCATCGTCTCTATTTGCCATCATTAATGTCAAAGCAGAAACAGCACTAAAAACCAGCGGACCAACACGAGCAGCCCTTCCATGGACGTAACGCATGCAATCCTCGAGTGATTTGGCCATTTGTTTCATCAGAGGCGAACTTCTGGGTACTATCTGAGTACCAACCGTCCATGCAGATAACTCAGGCAACCTTGGATTCCTTCTCACAGGTAGAAACTGCAGCAAAATAAATATCTATGATTCAAATGAAGATTGACTACTAGAGATGTTCACATGAAATAACACGACAGCTCTCAGTCATGTTTGCTTTGTTTTTGGCTGCCTGATGCCTATCTCACTCCGCAACATGCCAAAGCATAACACAGAAGCAATTAGAAAATAAAAGTGTAAGGAGTAGATCACAGAAAAAAAGGGTAAACTAGAGGAGTTGTGTACGCTACCAGATTTGATAACTTGCATAACAAGTCAAAATAAAAACATGCCTTTGCAAACTAAAAGCCAAGTGCAAACTAAACAGCACAAGCAGTGGCACGCTGTGACAATAATTGGTGTCCAAAACTTGTTGTCAATAAACACCATCTTTATTTACTACTACAAGGGAACTCTACAGAAAGGATTCACTATGTTGTCAGTATTGGCACACATTTAATGATCCAGGTACATTTGCCATGGTACTCTCTCTCTCTCTGAACCTCAATTGTTGAGGTCCGGACAGAAAAGCCTATTCATTTTTAGTCCAAATCTGTTGTCCGGACATCATCATTTCAAGTCCGTAGGTAGTAGTATGCAATGGACAAACTGCAGGGCAATTCATTGTAGTTTTCAATGTCAAAGCTATAAACAGAAAACTGACCTCTTCAACAAGAATGATTCCAGACTTTTGTGCTTGATTAGAGCATTTTCTCGCAAGGTTCCTTACTTTAGCACGGTTGAAGAATTCATGCATAAGCCACTATAGATTCCAGAGAAATATACTATAAGAGCTCAAGCTACAAAAGAACCAAATCATGTGGAATCTGAAACTCGGGATAATGAGGCTTACCTGGTCATAGATAGATAGTTGCCTTTCTAATTCTGAACTCAAGCTAGAATTGATAATCTTTTCATACTGCAAATATTAAAAAGATGAAGATGCGAATAGTAAAACATGAAATACCATGTCATATGATACAGACAACAAATAAAAACTAAAGCTTCAATTTGGTTCAAGTCAAAGGCTTATGCTTTCAATAAAGAGAGCAGGGGACAACTACCATTGCAAAGAATGTGGGAAGCAATAGTTACTGGTAACAAGTAGAATATCTTAGTTCTTACTAAATTTCGCGAAAATAGTCATTATGTTCCCTCGTAAGATTCCAGTATAAGTTAAAACTATGAAAGCCTCGAATTAAGAAAAATAGAATTGTTAGACAAGCAGCATTGCCCTTTAGCCTTGTGCATACGGTCTTGAGATTGAGTCCAAAACTGCAAGGCTAGAAAAATACAAAATAAAAGATGGGGACTTGAATATATGACATCCTATATGTGCATGGAGCAACAGTGCCAGCTACAAGTCAGAGATTATCTTATAATTCAAGTATCATCTATCCATTGTTTCCATTTCAGAGTTCGAAATTTGAGAAACCTTTAAAAAAAATCCAAAATGAAGTATTCAGGATTTGTGAAATTCAGTCATTCCATTAAATTCCAAGAAAAAAAAACAGAAATGTTCTATATGGTACCAAAGAGAAAACATTATAGTGGCAGAGGGAATTCCAATTGGATGTTTCAGAATACTGAACCCACTAAATGCTACGGTTTTTAACAAAAACCATTGTTTCCCACTTGTAATAGCAATTTAAGGATGTACCAGTCACTAAATACTACAGTTTAACAGTATTTCGAAAAAAAAAACCATGACACATGTGGATCTTGCGGTATTCACTATTCAGTCTAGTATTTTGTTTCAACAAATAGATCTATTATGGAAACTATTAGGAAACATGCATACACCTTCTACCTTTATAAGAGTAAATACCCCATTGCATGCACAACGATTTCAAGATGCAGATTGTTGATGCAACAGAATTAGTGGACCAGTTGACCTATCCAGATTTACCTTACTATTTTCAATTTTATCTTATAATAATTTAATACTCCAGAATCTTGATCTTTTGGGGAGAGGGAATCAAGTCGGGAATCGCCAATTTATGTACAGTTAATTTAGCAGTCCATGCGGACTATGTTCATCCGGTCATCGCATGTTCCTTCAAACTGGATTGCTTTACTGTACTTTCTTATTTTGGATCAATCCTGATATATTCATTAGTCAAATGTTCTTTCAGCCACTTATACCATCTTTATGAGAACCCAGTAACACACTATTTATTTCTATTGTGGCATGAACTAATCATGGAACGGGTAGATTATGGTTCATTATATGTAGGAGAGCTTGTATAACTATCTTGTGTTCTTGGTAAGCATTTCTGGCTTTGCACCCGGGCAAATGCTTGTCCAGATGCATAGCTAGAAATGCTTATATTCTAGGATGGAGGTAAAGTTATTAAGATTAACTGTAAGTTAGTGATTGTGTATAACTGCATAACGATGTATTTCCTGGTAAACAAATCTAATATCACAGTCAAGGAAGAATGCTAATCCATACCTCAGATATGCTACTGCTTGTGGAACCTGGGTCCTGTTTACTCACATGCCTCTTTAAAAGTTTCATATGGCTCTGTCAAAAGAAAGTAGCTACATTACAAGAAAAAATGAGCAGCTGTCTAAAGAATAATATCACCCATAAAAAAACAATAATAATAATATCACAGCAAGAACCTCTAAACCAAGTTTTAGCTCATCATCATCCAGCTCACACCACATCGTTGACAGTTTAATTCGTTTTAGAACTTCTTCAGGATCACTATTCCACTGAAAAATGCTTAAGGTGAGTACAAATAAGTGCAATCCAGTGAGGCATGCATGACAGAACTGACATGCACCTGAATAAAATCAAGTTTCAGAAGACCTTTCCGGTATGCAAAGTATCTTCGAATGCGATGCAACATATTTAAATGTGCATCTCGGTCCTGTGAAAAATGAAATGGAAGGTGAGTCCAACTATTAGGAGAATTTGAAAAGGAAGGTTCATATTCTATCATCTCTCCATATGCAAAGTTATTTCCACAAGAAAAAGAATACAATTTACAGCATCTGTAGAAAGGTTAGTCACAATAAGCATTACAGAAATATACAGAAACAGAATCTGGCATATATCAATATGTTGAAAACACTTGACGTGGTAGATACCATGTAAATAGCAAGGACAGTCAACTTGTACTCAGTCCGGCTGTGCTAGAATAACCCATCTTTCTTGCATGCAAGAAAAAAAAAAGAATGACAGTGGCAAAAGGATCCAAAGAGCATTACTTTAGGAATGTTTTCAGCACAAAATGGACATTATCCACGGGGGAGAAGAAAGCAAAGACGGTACGGAATGGATATCGAACAAGAATAACTGAGAGAAAGAGGAAGATGAATGATTATTTGGGCTCTACGAATATATACAGGTTGGAAACATGATTAGGACGTAGGCAATGATATTCTATGGCACACTCTTTATAGTGGCTTTCTTTTGAGGTAATCTTAGGAACACAATCCATTCTCTCATTCACCAAAAAAACATTCCATTCTGTTTGATGAGTTACCCAACTAAAAACAAATTCCACCAGAGGATACATGAGTCCTCGGCATATATGTAGTGCCTCGTGAATGATACCATATGCATCAGCTTTATTGCAGGCCCCCAAGTCATGGGAAACACTTTAAGAAAGTCACAGGAACAAAATGACCAATGGTATCAGACGCAAGCTCATTCCTTATGCATATAATTGATTTGGTGGTGACGACTGTAAATTGTACCACTGTCACCTTGGGGACTAATGGACTGGTGTGTATATGCAAATGTATCTGCCACAGAAGATCCAAGATATCAGATGCAAGCTTATTCTTTATGAACATGGTTGTGCTGGTGTTGACAACCGTATATTATACCACCTTCACATTGGGGGATTCAGTGGACTGATCACATGTATCTTCCATGGAAGATCCAATATAGGTCGATCATCTGAATGTGTTGTATTCATGTGGGTTGTGATATGAATATGTGGCTTCATGGCAGGTTGAAAATTTACATTTTTTCTAAGATATAAAAATATTTATATGTCACTGATAATTCACGAGCAGGTAGAGTGCATGACTAGTAATTTTTTTGCTTGAGGTCCGGTGCAAGGCACTAACACCAAGCTCGTTTAACAATCAAGTGTTGAGATGAGAAAACATATTTAAACGATTTTGTACTCAATGAGAAAATTGTAATCTTCTATTATGTACAAGTTTAGTTTGTATGCCTCATGCCATGTGTACACTTTATATATTTGTAACAACATACTTAAGTTAACAAAATTCCAACAACTTTGCACATCTAAAACACTTAGCAAGCACCACACAAATGGTAAAAGAACAAATTCCTGCAAACACTTACATTCTTGCGTTGTATGTGATTCAACTGATCCTGAGTCAAGACACACGACATCGATGTGTTGTCAACCACACTTCGTTTACTTTCATCATCAACAATTACAGAATACTGCAAGATGGAGGGTTTCATTTCAATACAGTATGATGACTGAATGAGAACTAAACAGTACTTATAAAAGTAAATTTAGAAATAAGAAGACTAAATAGATCTTCATGATCCATGGATACTGACAAAGTAACGACTAATTCTCATCAATTTGAAAGAGCTGACCCCCAGTAATATCATCTGGGATAAGATACATTCAAATCTTTCTCCAATTTCTGCATCATGACAGTCAGCTTTTATGTCATCCTAAATGTAGAAGACTAAGGGAATCAATGTTCAGTTTTCCAGATAATGTTATCATTAACAGATTACTGTGTCCCATCAAGTGATGCCTCATATTTATGAATAATGGTAGCCTACCCAGGAACAACCAATAAGATCATGTATGGTGGCCCTGATACCTATTGTTAAACACATACATCAAGTAATCGCCATGTCCATCTGAGTTGTGCTACTCAACTATTGCTATATCAGTAGTGGTACTAAAGTATCCAAAAAAAAATGTTATGAATGATACTACATTGAGGCAAAGTTCCGGTAGATCAATGGTCCAAATGGGACCATCTTTACAATGACACAGGTTTTGAAGTCTAATGAAAATGCATGGGTGGCCTAAAGCTACAAAACATCGATTCTGTTATACCAAACTGTAATTTCTTCGTCTGCAAACGTCCACAGTTTTCTTGAGAAAACATCTTGAGAAAACAAAGATTCATTTTACACAGTCAGAAACAAAAACTGTGAACAAGATAAAAGAAAATTTGTAGCTTAAGAAATATAAGTCACATGCATCAGAAACAAGGATAAGATTGCATTTTGCATCACCAAAATAGAGCTCCAGTGGATCACAGAAGGACTGGGAAGTGACGACGCAAAGTAAGGTTTTATATCTTATAATAAAGTAGTGGCTAATAGCAACCAATCCAATATGAATGATGTCCAACGAGCACATATAGGATAAATTTCAATGGAACAAATCAAAATAAGCAAACAGGAAAACAAGTAAGGAAAGCCAAGAATTAAGGATCATCCAGGTACCTTATCACGTAACTCCTTCAACTTAAAAAAGTTCTCTCGAAATAGCTTCTCATCACGTCCGGTCAGGAGAAACAAATCGACCTGCACCCATAACAGATTATGAATAACAGCTCCAAAACTCGTACTGAAGATTTGCTGAAAAGGTAATCCAATGATCTAGTGCATACAGGCGAGTTGGATGCGGCAACCAGTTCTTCTGCAGCAACTTTGAACGATTCATCGAGGAATTCAAGATAATCTCGAAATCTCTTATCCGTGCGCAGGTGCCGGAGCACGAAATTATCCCCAAACAAGCCAGTTGCAGGTGCGAGGAACGTTACGCCTCCCACAAAAAGAGGACCCCCATAGCAGTCAACCCGTGCCTCCGGTCCACCATTTCTGTTAGATAAGAAGCACATCACAACAATTAATCACAGTAAGTGGAACCAACTCAATATGCTGGATCAGACTCAAAAACTTTTGATTGGGCGAAAGACTAGCTAGAACGGATTACCATCGGTTGACAAATCCTCCGGACGAAACATCTTTTCTCCCCACCCCCGAGAGACCCCTGTTTCCGCCGCCTTCCCCGGCTGCTGACCCTCGTGCTGCATCGCGCCTCAGTCCTTCAAGGCCTAGCCGGCGGCGTGGGCATGGACGTGAGCATGGGCGGCGGCGGTTTTGGAGTGGGGCGGTCTAGCTGCCACCCGGGTATATCTCGGGCAGCCAGCACCCGCGAAATCTGAAGACCAGAAACACCCGGACAAAACCAAAGACAAAAACCGGGTATTTCAGGGTCAGCATCCGAATTTTAAATTGACTATGAGAATTGAAATCTTGGCCAAATCAGAATTCAGGTATTTCAAAGAGGCTCAGCACCCGAATTTCAATTATACTAACAAAAATACCTGAATTAAACTAAAACAAAATTCATGTATTCCAGAGGTTCTGTACATCCGAATTTTTGTATGTTGTAATTTGAATCTGAAGGCTGTACATTCTGTTCTGTCAAAGAAAATGATATCAATGGGCAAACATAAGCAGATTGTTGAATCAAGAAAATGACCAGCAGAAGAAAATTAACAGCCCACGACCTGTCTTTGACTAAACTGACATACCAGGTTGTTCATGCGCATGCCTTAAACATCCAGTTGAACACAATCGAAGCTACAATTGGGTGTCAGAAGATAAATATACATAATCAGAACTTGCCATTAAGACACAACAGATCTGAAAATGCAAATAGTACAAGGTAAATCAAAAAATAAATGGGTGCAATATGACAAGAACAGAATGAAATTGATGATGTGTATATAATTTACCTAAGTATTTGTCCATCACACATCTAGCATCACGAAATTAAACATTTTTCAGCACACACTAAACACTGGTACTTGAAATAGTTCATGGCACACTGGAAGCCACTAAAGATTGGAAATTGTATGAAAGACTTGACATGAACATCCATCTACACGACAACTTCAAGTATCAACAGATGGTGGTGGAGGAGCATCATCAGAAGCACCATCTTTGTCAGCATGAGAAAAAACATCTTCATCATCTTCAGAATTACAAACGGATTAGTGGGCTTGATGTTACATTCAAAAACAAGTCATTCAAAGTTTTAAAATTTTATTATGTAATACAGAACTATAAAACGAGTTTTGGGGCTGGTTCCAACCCTACATACCCAGAAAATCAAAGTTTCATATATTTGTTATGGTCTACAGGATGATAAAGAAGAATTAAGGTCTCATCCAATCACAAAATTCAAAAAAAACAAAGATTCAGATATTTATTATGGAATACAGATTTACTAAGGGATCTAGGAGCCTATCAGGCAACCCAACTAACACAGAAAAACAAAATTTTGAAAATTATTGGTCTGCAGATTTACAAAGAAAATTTTGGGGCCTGAACCAAAAACAAAATTCCAGAAAAACAAAGTTTCAAAAATATATTATGGAATACAAATTTACAAAAGGATTTGGGAGCATCATGCAATCCCATAAAGGCAAAATTTCAAACAAATATGCTCACATACAGTTAAAATGCACAGTACATATACATAAGCTATAGGTGTAAATTGAGACTGTGAGAACTGTACATCGAACATGAAACTACCTCGTGCAAAGAATAAATCATGTGGTAATTAATTAGATTGAATAAAATGATGAGACATCCAATGCACAAATTGCTAATATCGTGATTAAATTATGACAGGTTTGGGGGGAGGGGGGCAAAAGATATAAAATATGACAATGATTTTACAGTAATCAAATTATGCATCCATGCAGCTCTATAACTCGAAATATATGCTTTTGTTGCCAATGTCACATGAAGTGTTGAATTCAGAAAATCAAACAGAAAATGTTAAGAACAGTACAATTACACAATTGTCACACATGAGTTTAAGGTGTAATTAAGGACCATACAAACTGTACATTTGAATGACTAAAAATATAGAGCATCTAACCCTTGATCAGAAGCCATGCTAGCATGACAAGAGAGCAGAGTGAAAAAATGGTAAATCAAATTAAAAATCGAATTTGAAGACAGAGAGAAAAAACAGAATCTAGAGAGAAGGGTAAAAGCGCCTGGATGGAGAAGCCACACTAACCTTCTTGGCTTCTCAACTTTTTCTGATGTGCGAGATAGACACAAAAGCGAACCTATATAGATGACCCAAATGATGCCACAAAATGCGGCCCAAGAACAATTAAATTGTGAACTCAATACAAGGGAAAAAGGTGAAAGAAGATTGCTTCTTTGTGGCTGCCAAAAAAGAACATCAGGTAGCAGACTCTATGAAGCAGCTTAAAAAATTCAGATCAAAACAAAATCAGATACGATGAAGATCGGGAGGAGAAATTACCTGAGCTAAAGTTCACATCAAATTAAACATCAATTCATCCCACGCAAAGACAAGGCCCCGGAGCGAAACATATCAAAAGATGCAGCTGTCATCTAATTTGCAACAGAAAGTAACAGAAATGGGAATCAATTTCAATTGGCCATCTCCCAGTCAATACATGGCAGCAAGGTAGTGAATTATTCTAGTATTAGCTGAAAAATAAAATAAACTTGAAGTATATGCCTTTATTGCCACTTTCAAAACAGGATTGATCAAATACAGGATACCTAATATCATTCAAAGAAATAGCACTGAACAACCTAATCAACAATAAAGGCACATATAATTTAGCAATGATTGTCCTAATATATTATAGTTACAACAGTAGGCATTATGTATTTAGTAGTAATAAAAAGTGTAACTAAACCAGGAATCAAGAGACAAAATTAGAATTCATTTAACCAAGAATGCAGAACTGACAATTAAATTAAATTGACATTATTACCTGGTTGGTTTACCGAACCAGAGCTCAAAGGAATCCAACTTTCTTAGGTTTTTGATCTCCAACAAAACAAAACGAATTTAAACTTGACAAAGTGACAAATAAATAATTAAGACAGCATAATTACATAACTTCAAGTAAATATTGCAATGACGAAGATGACCACAGAATCTAGAAAACAAATTTAAGTATCACCCAAAGATTATAGTATTACAAGGACTATATTATTAGAATGCCAATCATGGTATACTAGAGATACATAAAAAATATACAGTAATTTCTAATAACTAAAAATGGAATTGATTAAATATAGAGGCAAGTTGGAGCTAATTATTCACTAGACACAGGATGATATCATAACCTTGGCTAAATAGCTATAGCATAGACATAAATCTTGGAAAAGAATGCATATTAAACAGAGAGAGAGAGAGAGAGAGAGAGAGAGAGAGAGAGAGAGAGAGAGAGAGAGAGAGAGAGAGAGAGAGAGAGAGAGAGAGAGAGAGAGAGAGAGAGAGAGAGAGAGAGAGAGAGAGAGAGAGAGAGAGAGAGAGAGAGAGAGAGAGAGAGAGAGAGAGAGAGAGAGAGAGAGAGAGAGAGAGAGAGAGAGAGAGAGAGAGAGAGAGAGAGAGAGAGAGAGAGAGAGAGAGAGAGAGAGAGAGAGAGAGAGAGAGAGAGAGAGAGAGAGAGAGAGAGAGAGAGAGAGAGAGAGAGAGAGAGAGAGAGAGAGAGAGAGAGAGAGAGAGAGAGAGAGAGAGAGAGAGAGAGAGAGAGAGAGTAGAAGAGAAGCCAAACTAGAAAACACTAAAGACACAAAAAAAAACGTTTCATGAACAAGAACTAAAGCAGAGGCTTATGTAATCATGCAATATTGACTTACAAATGGATTATGGGGCCTCTTAATCAATCCCACAAACCCAGAAATCAAAGTTTCAAAAAATTATTATGGTCAACATATTTTTAAAGGAAAATAAGGGGCATCATCCAATCACAAAATACCAGCAATTCAAAGTTTCAAAGATTTATTATGGATTACAGAATTACAAAGAGGTTTGGGGCCATCATCCAATACTACAAAGACCAAATTTCAAACTAAAATCCTCACATACAGTTTAAAAACACAATATGTACGGTCAAAAAAGAGGTGTAAGTTAGGTATCTGAGAACTGTACTTAGAACAATATCACTACTCACTAACTCTTTTACATAATACATGTAGTGGCTAGAAATTAGCATGTAAAGTACGAGTTAGAAATGAACATTTCAGACATTGTCGATTAGCAATCATAAGAAATAGGGAAGAAAGAAAAAATTAAGATTACCTCTTCAATGAAGCCAACAATGCCAGGAAAACATCATTGGTCATCAGAATTTTTAAAGACCAAACCATCAAAGTCTGAGGACCTTCAACAATTCCCATGTTTTCGGCAGCAGCCTTGGAGAGGCGAGTTTTTGTGACTTTGTTGACGCATGGAGCAAATCTTCGGGCTTTTTCTTCCTCAAAGGGCCTCTAGAGGAACCACCTTGGAACGATGAAGCATCCAGACATCCTTCCAAAAAACAAAACAATGAGAAGTCAGAGAAAACAAATAAGAAACAAGTATAATTTCATGAAACTTTGATAGATTTAATACAGTACACAAAGTTATAAATATTTATTATGGATTACAAATTAACATATGATTCTGTGGACCTGAATCAATCAAACAAACACATCTTATAAAAATTACGATAAATATTATGAAAAAGATTTCAAAGGTTTCGAGAATCTGGTCCAATACCAGAAAAACAAAATGGCAGACAAAAAATATTACAAACAATTTACTATTGCAGGTTTCCTGCAATATCATAAATACAGAAGTTATTTTCATTTACCATGAGCATATTTTGTTAAATTAACAAATATATAACAAACCATTAATAGTTACACCTTTAGGACACTAATATTACACCTAAACTAGAGGTGTATGTGTAACAAATATATAATGTACCTACATTATGCAAAGTTTCTTTCTAAACAAATAAGAACTATAAACAACACTGACATTTAATATAGTATGGAAACTAAAAAAAAGATAGACCAGTGGTACGGATCAAAAGAAATAGAAGCCAATGTTCAAGGAAGACCAGGGATCTTGTGCCCTGATGCAAACTTCAAAAACCCAAAAAATCAAAGCTTCAAAATTTTATTATGGTCTACATAAGCTGAAGCTATCTAAAAAACAACATATTCAAAGTTTCAAAGTTTTGGGACTTGTTCCAATCCTACAAATCCAGAAAATCAAAGTTTCAAATATTTATTATGGTATCATCCAATCACAAAATACAAGAAAAATAAAGTTCCAGAGATTTATTATGGAATACAGATTTACAAAGGGATATTGGGGCCTCTCAGGTAATCCCACTAAAACAGGAAAACAAATTTTTGAAGAATTTTTTATGGTCTGCAGATTTACAAAGGAAATTTGGGGCCTGATCCAATCACAAAATTCAAGAAAAACAAATCTTCAGCTACCAATATTGATCCTGAAGCAACTAATTTAGCAAGCAATTCAGAGCAATATACTAAGGTATGATTGCAAGCACGGTTTTGTAAATAGAAGATAGAGTTCGGGCCATATACAATGACACTTACCACTTGGTGATTCTCCAAAGAATGCATGTATGAGAAAATAAAGACAAAGCCATCATATTTGTTATCTATGCAGTCACCAAGCTCAGTTACACACAGAGGAGAGCAACTATACAGCAACCGACAAACTACCCTTAGACTGAAGCCAAGCAAAGCATTAGTTGATAAACTAATCAATTAAGGTGTCATGATTAGTCAGAAGGTAATGATTTTTAGATCATGAGACAAACACCATAAAGCTCTCTTGGATACACTACAAAAGGAACAAACCAATATTCCTTAATGCTGGAGCCCATTGCTAATTCTTGAGACCTGAAAACAAAACTACAAAGCAATGTCCAGAGAACAGAGGATCCAAAATTTGTGAAGTACAACCTTGGAAAACAAATAGAAGTTTAACCAATAACGTGGTGCTGATGAAAAAAATGAAAATCCAACCCTATTACTCAAGGCAAAGTGCTCAGCTACGGAAAAATAAAGAGGCAATAGGCCATAGATCCCTCAAACACAATACTTTATCCTGTTGCAGAGTCAGATAGCTCAATAACATCAATCTGTGTATCTACAACAGGATGCGTTTTTTCCCCTAGCCATTTGAAGCATATTAACTGATTATTCAGTAAGCACTTGCCAAAACAGGCAAAATATATCGGATATAAGGGGGGGGGGGGGGGGGGGGAGATTCT
>LAPY01000238.1:79209-91883 GCA_000970635.1 Eragrostis tef
GTTAAACTTTGACCAACAATATAGATTTAAATAATTATTTTTTGAATGTGAAATAAATATCATTGGATTCATCATCAAAAGCACTTTAAAGCCAACTTATACACTTAGCTATTTACACAAATATTTAGAGATAAGACGAATGGTCAAAGTAATGAAAAAAGTCAATGGCGTCATATAAAAAAGAATGGAGGGAGTAACTGTCATTATCTCACCACTGCTCTTAATCCTGATGCAGAATAGTCATTTAGTTGAGTCGAACATTAATGCTTTATCAACAAGATAGCATCATTCAAGGGTCGGTTTTTTTTCCGTTCCCACCAGTTTATGTTTTTCACAAATTGTACTTGTTTGTAGCAGTCTACCGGTAAAAAAAAATGAAGCTAAAGGCATATGATACAGGTAAATCGAGAAGCACCAGCGTGTGCATTCCTGCAGATGAACAACTTTCAAGTGAAAAAAAATAAAACGAACAAGAATGATTTAAGCGCAATAAAAACAATGAGCTAAAACGAAATAACTACTCAATCCTCACAGTAATGCATTCTTTCCATAAAAATATAGATCCAGGATAGGTCCATCATGTCAATCTACCGCAAAAAAGACTCAGTTGCTGAAGAAAACTTTTTTTTTGAAAAAAAAGGCAGGAGCACTGCCATTCATTAAGGTAGGAAAAGAAGTTACATCCTAATATTATATTTTCTAAAGAAACAGCACATGAGCTGTCAAACTAGAGTAGCAGAACACAACACAAATAAGCTGCCAAACCAGGAACAGAGCAAGATTAACTAGACTTCCTCAGCAAGCGACTCGGAGATGCTCCAGGACGGAAGATTTTTGAGACTGGTTTAAACGACTAGGGAGGCCAAACTGGTTTAAATGACTCGGAGTTGCTGAAGAAAACTTATATGATAGAAATTCTTGTACTTAGGTCAATTCTTCTCATAATTCTGATCCCCTCACTGTCAGGAGAATGTTCATCTAGCCATCAAGCTAGTTATGAGAAATGCTTTGGACGACATGAAAAGAAAGTTGAGCTCAGAGAAGGAATTTTCTGGTGATTGCTTGCCATTTAGGACTGCAAGGAAAAGAATCGCAGAAAGGAAGTTGGAGACATATGTTTGATATGATTAGAAACTTACGCATTGCACCAGACTTTGCAGGGTCAGACTCTTGATTGTTAAAAGGATCAGTACCGATCTTCTTAGTTTGGTGACCTTCTCCAGTGGCATTGCTGTCGCTCTCATCGACTTCCTGAAAGAAATTCCGATGCATTATAATTAGTTTATGAGGAAAAAAATAACCTACTTGTCGAGTGTAAATAAATGGAGTGTGTCCAAAATGCTTATGTTTAAAAACATGCAGCTCAATGAGTGTGCACAGTGGAATCAATCAGGAGCCCTAAACATGCAGTACAAACATACAAGGGTCTAGCAGGAAACATACCCAATGAACTAGAAAATTAATAGACGGGTGCCTCCGCAGAAGATTATGAATTAAAGCAATGATAATAAGAGCTCCAGCTGGTGGCACTGAAAGAGCAAGTCTGCTCAATCTTTTTGCAAATGCGGCAGCAAGATATGCAGGAAGATAAGATGATTTCAGGCACGTGTCTAGAAGCTGCAAGAAAAAAAAGAGGTAAAATGTCAATATATAGTCATAACTAAATGATATTAATAAGATAATATGCTTACGATAAGAACGTTTTCTATTACAGTTATCTATTACATAGAAGCATGTACAAAGGATCTTATTAAGATAACTATGTGTTCAGTCAGTCGTATGATACACTCCTTACACACCATTAAGGCCTTATCTCGATAAAATCAATCCACACGGGTTGGAGTGGAAAATGAACCAATTTTCCCCTCGATCCCCCCAATCAACGAGGATTGAAAACCCTCAGGGTGTCTCTCTTGATGCGCCCCATCCAGTGTTAAAGCACAACTGGAGCAGAAATGGACGCGTCTTATTCCAAAAGGTTATTTCTCAGGTTTTTCAGACAACAGGATTAATTAATTAATTACTAATTCCACAACTGGTAGGTTACAGTACGTGGTTGATTATTATGACAAGTGCTTGTATCATACTAAGATGGACTATTCAACTGAAAAATAGTTACATCCGAAGCAGGTAATCATATAAGAATGCATGAGATGCTCTGGATCAGCATTTCTAACATTCGAAAGTGTGGATAGATAGCTCCAATCATTTTGCGACCAGGATAAAGTTGGCCATAAATACTTCATTATCTCAGATATAATAATGTGAAGTCATCCTTTTTCTACTTACTTGCAAGAAGACTGACCGGTGTTTTGCCATGAAAACAGCAGGAGTCAGTAGGGCATACAGCTTTTCATAGAATTTTGGATATTCCAAACCATGTTGTGTCATAAGAATGAAAAGACCACTTAAGGCCATCACACTAATAACACCACCAATGTCGTATGATCTAGTCAAGAAATCACTACAGCAGGGAAAAAATATACAGGTTACAAGGTTTTGTCAGTGGCATGTCAAATAAAAAACAGAAACCACAAAACCTACCATAAGATGGCAGGATTTGACATCGAAGGAATTACATTTTGATGAATGGAAGCAAGGACCTGCATGTTAAAAAAAACATAACTCAAGACAGGAGACCTTAGCCAACAATAAAACACCTTTAATATTTCAAAGCGATAATTCTTCATTTAGATGATCAACCATATATAATAAACAATTTCATCATCATACATATTGTACTGGAGTTAAGACTGTAAATAGTATAGGCTTAGTGCATAGTGTTACGTACTCCCTCCGTTTCACAATACTTGTGATTATAACTTCGGGCACAGGAAACAAGGAGAAGTGAAAATGATGTAGTGCACAGAAAACAAGGAGGAGAGACGTAGAGATAGAGATGCATTGGAAAGTGATAATGATAAAGTGAGAACCATAAGTACTGTGGCAAAAAAATTGAAGGCTAGAATCACAAGTATTGTGAAACGGAGGGAGTACGAACTACAAAGGACAGACCCAGTGCTCGAACCTCATATAAGGTGGGTCTGGGGAAGGATTATGCGAGGCAAGCCTTACCTATGCAATGTTCAATGCAGAAAGGCTGCGTCGAATGCAGGACCTCTGGGCACAAGTGGGGTGATTTAACCACTGTGCCAGGTCTGTCCTTCAGTGTTACATATGAACTACTATGTCAGAAAATTATTGATGCAAGGCGGGTCATAATTCAGATGCAAAAAGTAACCATTTACAGTTCCAAGATGACCAAATATTTGCTTTATGGGAGATGGAGAAATATTTTTAAAAAATGGGTACTTTCACAGGATGTTGAATAAGCATAAGGTTATAAAGCTTAATCTTAAAAACAGAAAAAAGAAGCAGCATTGCATCATACATTCAAGTCTTTTAGAATGTGAACAGCTTTACCTCTTTGTACACATCAAGCGGGAGCGGTAACTTGAGAAACGATAGCCATGCTTTGGTGAACTTCAGTTTGAGTTTTTTCTTAATGTAAGTAGCAGAGTCCTACATAATTTCAAAGCTTAGTACCTAGAATATTTAAGCTTAAGCTGAAAATGTGAGTACATCTGAAGCTTATATGAATTACCTTAGATGAGTCCTTTTCTCCTTTAGAAGATATGCCTTTAGAAGCATTAAACAAAAGAGTAAGTATATGAATCACACCGTGGGAATGCAAATGAGAATAATTTTCAAGGTACAAAAGAAAACATGAAATGCTATTGAAGATGGAAGAAACTTGAGACGACCAGACAAATCAGAAACTACTTACCAACAGTACTCCACATTTCAAATGCTGACTCCTTTTGAAAATCTATCACAGGAACATGCGCCAAAATATTGTATATGTTGTTTATAAAAATAACGCCTCTGTTATGCATGAGAGAAAAAGTATGTAAGACATGAAATTATTAAGTTGTTCGAATGCATCAACAAAGCGACAGTACATTACAAAATTAATATGGTATTGTATAAGTCTGGGATGAGATAACAAACTATGGTGTGAATATTCTATACCAGTGATTATCTACTACAAGTCGACTTGTAAGATGAAATAAGAGAAGTATATCAACGCATTAATTATCCTAACAACATGTTCGCTCTCCAAAATAGAGAGGCTTGTGATGGAACATGTAAGACAAATGGTTTCCGTAACAAGGCAAAACATGTGCTGCATTTGACATGCATATAGTTGTAATCCAAAATAGATATGGTGCATAATTCCGGTTTCAAAGATCTCATGGTAACTATAAGTGTATATAGCGCACTGAAGTTGTGTTCGCTAGAACAAATTCGTTGTATAAGGTTTAATAAACATATACTGCAGGATAAAAGAAAAGGCAGAAGTGCACCTATTTTCTGATCCATCGCCCCCATTCTGCAAGGCATCTTTCCCAGAACCTGATTATATAATAACAAATAGCTAATCAATATTCATAAGGACGGATGTTGATTTATGCAAGTGTTTGGACCAAAGAAAAAGCGAAGAGTGAGAGAGTACCGGTGGTTCTAATGCCCAGACTGTTGGCTATCTTGTCTAAGCTAGTATAAGTAAAGTAACTGCAGGAACAATATTGAAAGGAGGGTATAAGCACATGCGAAGTAAAGTATGATATGACAGTATTGTGGCAACTCATTCAAGACAAGATCCCCAATTCCAAGCAACTGAACTTCACATGGACCGATATGAAATACAGCAGGAAACATTTCAAGTAGTTGTCAGAGCTTACCACACATCAGCATATTTGAAATATTTCGGCCCAAGCAACTCTAACAAAGGTTCAATGGGGTCAGTAGCATGAACCTGTCAAAAGAATGAGAACAAATAAGACTATAAAAGTAAACACTAAACAACAGACACGAAGTCAGTAATCCTGACTGACTGCAGGCACCATGCTACTTGAGCACAACAAACTAATCTCACCAAATTAAAAACGAGCTAAAACTATATTTACAAGGCTAAAACTGTGATGACATGAGATAACAAAGACTCACGAGAGCGTGGAGAAACTTGTGGTAAATTGCCGACTGGAACTTGCCGTCCTTTCCCACCTTCACGAAATCCATAAGAGCATCCAATGCTACATCCTAAAGACCAGGAAAAAAAAAACTCATGTCACCAATTCCTCGTCACGACGCGCAACTTACCAATAGAACTAGTTCAACTCACCCTAATTGCGTCATCACTTTGCGGAGACACGCTGAGCTCGACCAGCGAGGCAATCAGCTCATCGAACCGCTGCCGCAGCCAGGACCCGAACACGGCCTCGGGGTCACTGCTCGCATCTCCAGCGGCCGCGGCCGCAACAGAGGGGATGGATGGGATGAGGGGGACGAAGAAGGACTGAATCGAGATGAGTGCCTCCAGGGCGAGGTCAAGTGGCGCGGAGGGGGAGAGGAGCGCAAGGAGGACGGGGGCGTGGTTGAGGTGGGCGCGCGAGGAGAGGAGCTCGCGACCCAGCGACTTCACCTCTTCTGGGGTTAGAGTCCCCGTCTTGGACATTCGCTTGGTTTTGCCTGCCGCTGCCGCAGTCGCCGACGATGACTTCGCCATGGCGGGAGGAGGCGCGTGTGAGGCGGCGGCGGCGAGGTTGTGGGGGAAGGAGGCGGCGGGTTCTGGGGTTTATTGACCATAGACACTGGCAAGCTGGTCTCACTTGTCAGTTTCGCGCAAATGGAAGGACGACGAAGGGGGGCGAGGTGTAGTATTAGGCCCATAACCCAGTGGTGGGCATTTGCTAATGCCGACCCATCCGGCCCATCATGTGGAACTGCTCAGCATAATGTGCATTTGTACTCGGTCCAGACAAGAAAAATAACGTGTATATTTGGCTATTTGTGTGAAAGTTATGCAATAACATAAATCAAACTGGGAAAACCGAAATTATTTGTGTGAAAGTTACTGCAATACATCAAACTGGGAAAAACGAAAGTAGGGCATCCTCTATTCCTGTGTTTACATGTTTCTGTCTACCAAAATTGCAGATCAAGCTAGGGGGCGCAAAAGGACAGCTTTCCATCATAGGTTCTAGTCTTTTGCTGGTTTCATACCTATGCCCGATATCTACTTTAGAAGTCTTAGCAGCCCAATTCATTCAGATCAGGTTAATTGCATTTGCATCTATACAATCAGGCCATCCGAATCGATGCGAAGGAATATTCTGGTTAAAATGTCAAAACCAGAACTTCCAGGATAAAAAAACAATCTGAGACGCCAATAAAAAAAAGGAAGATCTAAGACTTCTCAGTAAAATACTGAGCAGCAGAAAATACCCTCCGATAGAAGTTTGGTTTGCTCAGATGAGATGATGCAGAGCATAGAGGAAGTTCAATATTGCAGGACACCCTTCATAAACTATCTCCAGGTATTATTATTATAACTGAACTAGCCTTTCGTCTCACAGGAAGGATACAAAACTCATGAACCCAGTTAGTAATTAACACTGGAACCTATCAGTTGATATAGTCATGAGTCATGATGTAAATAAAACGGAATTTCTAAAAATCGAAGTTAGCAAAAGGAGAAACTAAACACTAAAATCTTGGGGCCAACTTTTCGGTTAATCCTTCTATTAAATTACACAGAAAGGTCAGAAGATGCATCATTGTTCTACTTTTTTTTGCTGACCCTAAGCATGCTTTAGCGATGTGATGACGAAAGACTGCAAAAATAAAAATATATGATAATTAGATGCACGACAACAGCAAAAATATCATGACATAAGCCAACTGACAGTCGTACCATCTCCAAACACAATGTTAAGGCTGTACCATACCTGCAGTTTTGCGGCACCCTCCATGCCAGTGCCGACAATTGTTTTAAATGTGGAGGCAAGGACAAATAACTCTTCCAATCCTCCATCATAATCCTTAGATCATGAATCTTGCTCCACAATCCAATGCAACAGTTAGCGTGCATAGTGCAAACTTTGCTTAGATCTCTGCTTGGCTCACAAAATCCACCAAAGTATGCAGTACTGAGAAACTTAATTTTCAGTCCAATGTCGGCAACGTAAGGATCATGCTTAATAGCATTGAATACATCCTGATCATGATAACCTGGGTACCTCAATCGAGACGAATACCAAAAACTGTAAAACTCTATGCTTCGCTCGTTTGATTTCACATAGCTGAAACCTCCATTAGCAATGTTTCTCAAGTCAGATGCATTCCCGATATAGTGATCACATGCAATTTGGAAGTCACCATCAGGATAGAAATGAGGAAATGGATTGCGAAACCACATTATATCTGCATCCTGGATTTATACGAAAATACAGTAAGAACAAGTGAGACAGCCAAAACACCTCCATGTCACTTATTCAGGCACTTGTAAAGTTTTATTTCACAAAAGGAACATCAAAGTTTATCATGGTTATTAATAAAATAATCTGAATATTCTGTTGCAAAACAAGAATAATCATTTATCGGTGTGAGCTAATGTTTAGAATTTACCGTGAATATGAAGTTGTAACCTTTTTCAAGAACCAGGCGCAAGAAATCCAGCCTTTTCCACATCATCTCCAGATACCCAGAAGTCAAGAACCTCTTCTCTTCAGAAAAATCCACACCCTCCGTTCCAAGAGCAAAGCAATATGGATGGATTTTGACACAATGCTTGTATGCTTCCGAGTCAAATGTTACAATAACAAGGTGTTTCAACAGAGAACTAGTTCTAACACCTGAATGAAAACTATCCATAAAAAGGTCTATCACTGAACCAGGAGAAGCCCATGCAGCATTAAGTGTAGTCAAGATAACTGTATTATCTCCCATTGAAGCTTTGTTAAGGACTCGCTCAAGTTTGAGATCTTCACTGTCCTAGAACGAATGTTATAATTAATTTTTAAGACAATATATGATTGTTATATTAGTGGTAAAGCAATGAATGAAATGAGGAAATTGAGTGATCCAGCAGCTATGCAAACAGAAACACAGACAGTTCAGAAATAAACGAAACCACATGGATTATCTGAGAACATCCTGAGGCAAAAATAAATGCATAAAACAAAGAACCGAAATCAAACCTGAGCGTGAAAAGTACTTCATGACTACGACATCATTGCTAAATGTTTAAGTTCTTTTACTATCTGAATAGTTAATATTTCCGTGTAAACAACGAGTCTTGGAAGGGATCCCCGATCACATAGAAGAAAACTAGTAAAATCAGGAAGCAATAAGCATATTCCTTACCAAAATTCAAAAAAAAAATATCACAAGCAAAACTACCTATCCTTCCACATATGCTCATCCTTAAAAAATATATATTCCGTTGTTTTTTCGAGAATTCTCGAGTACTGTAATCAGGGAGCCAACCTGAACTTTTCTCATTGAATGGGCACAATGCAGTCTAGTAATATACAAACCAGTGCTGAAATGGCGAAATGGAAGGCATTAATAGAAGGGGGATTAGCCGTACTGACCACATCGTCGCCTTCGGCGCCCTCCTCCTCCTCTAATGAGGCGTGGGCGGGCAGCGAGTCCCACCCCCAGGAGTCCTGAAGCGATCGCGAGACGGCGGCGTGGTACAGCACCGCGAAGGGCAGCGCGACGAGGGTGGCGAGGAGGAGCCCGGCAGCGGCTCTCCGGAGCGCAAGCCTCGGGAACCCGCGCGGGCGCGCGGGGGAGGCCGCGCTCATCGGGGTTCGGCACGCGGGCCTGGCCACGGCGCGAGACGGCGAGAGAAGCGGTGGCGCCCTGGCTGGCGGTTACTGGCCTTGCGGCAGAATGGAAACGGAACGGAAGCCCCGAGATCGAAAGGCGTAAACTATCAGTACGCCGGCCTCAGTCAAAAACCGGGAAGGGTGAAGCATGGTCGTGATGCTGATTAGACGGTTGCCGAAAATTAACATCTGACTGCAAGTGATGAACTGAAGGCGGCGCCTGCAATGCACCTCTGTTTTGCTTGGACCGTTGTCTTTTGGTCGGAAACTCCGATGCTTTTCGAGCGTAACAATCAAAGTTCTGCACGTTGAACGCAACATGGAAGGAACACAGGCCGGTGAGACACGGACACCGTTTTGTTCAGGTCAACAAATCCCAGCTGCAGCTTGGAAATTACACAAACAGATACACCACGAAAACATGGAACTTTCATTCAGACGAATGGAAGACACAGCTTCAGCCACTTGAAACCACCATGTGTCCCATTCCCACCGGTTGACAACCTGTTTCTACACCAACGCCCAGGGAGCTAGCTACACCTAATAAGATCTACTAATTTGAGACAAGGTCATTGATTTGAAGCCGCAAGCCGCTGCAACTCCACTTCTCAGTTTCGGCTGTAGTTGCATGGCTTCCAACCAATACGTACATCTCCTTATACCATAATGCAGAGATTCTAGAAAATGCAGAATTGACCCTGCTATCCTCAATCCCAGTCTGACTTCTTTCTCTTCTCGTCGACGGGGTCATCAAGCCGCCTCTTGAAGATGTCTGAATTGCGGAGCCTTTCTCTAGACTCATGTGCTGATGGAATTCTTTTGTTGGGTCTGCGGCCCTGGAATAAATGAAGATATTACTGAAAGTCTGAAAATTGTCTGAAGGAAGATTTTACATGAGTGTGAGATTTACACTCAGTGTATTGTACCGTTCCGATTGAATCTCTCCTGTTTCCATGCCGGGCGTCCTTCTCTTTAGCAGCATTAGGAAAGAAGAGATTCCAAGCTCTCTCGACAAACTTTAAGCTCTCGCTATCACCACTCCTAACGGCGGCTTCTAACTGCAAGGGAAGAAAGCATCTCAACGAAAGGTAGCTAGCTTGCTTGGATACTTAAGGAGCACAGTTACTGACCTGAATATGTAAAATGCAGATAAAGATGCTAGCAATAGGTAACCAGCTCTCATCGGGTGACAGCGACAAGTTTGTTCTGGAAAAAACAATAAAAGTTTACAATTGAACTTAGTGCACTGCATGAATCTAGTCTCCAACGAAAGGTTCAGAAAAACCGCATTTCAGGGGAATAATCAGAAAGGTTAGTAAAATGAAGAAGAACAAGATCACTTCACACTTGGTACAAAGCTAATACAGAACATGACAACACAGGATGGCAACAATATATTTTTTTGCACTAATAGTTTACACTACTTTCAATCGGAAGAGCCTATTGAATTGGGGCATATTGAAACTAGTAGGATAAAAGCACAAAGTAGGATACTTGGATGCACACGTTACACTTGAAAGGCAACAGTGGAGAAGTTCAATAAAACCGTTACTTTGTTATCTTTAGCAGCAAGCCCAGAACAACTTTAAACACTAAGAGTCAAAGCTTTTGCCTATTCTACAATTCAAACAGCACCCGTGTGCTTTGCTAGCAGAGGTTGCTCCCTGTACAGCAACACTGAAAACTAGCCATGGACAAATGTAAAATTACAGAGTACAGACTGCTGAGACTAACAAAAGCAAGTTCAAACAATCAATTGATGCAGAGCACAACAGATGTAAACATCAAGTGGTATCTCAAAATTCAGAATTCCAAACCTCAGGTAAGGAGCCAGGTAGACGGCCGCATAGACCAGATACCGCCGCTTCCCGCTGTCCAGCCACGCAAAGATCCAGCTCTAGAAGGACGATCAAAAGACAGAGAATTTCATCAAAACTAATAAACATTAGGTTACAAGAGCTATAAAACCTCTTAGGTTCTACTCACCAGCCAGTTGAAATACGGCAGGAAGGAGATGATCCCCATCACAGCCATCCTCGTGTCCGTCGCGCCAAACACCCCTCCCTCCTCGTCCTCTTCATCTTCTTCGCCGCGGGGTGTGGGAGGGGGGAGCGCGAGGGAGGCGAGCACGCAGGCGCCGATGGCGGCCACGAACGGCGCCCGCCGACCGAGCCGGGGACGGTGAGGGTTCGGCCCTCCTGCCCCTCCATGGGAGGCTCTTAGGGTGGCACCGCGCGGGAAGCGGCGGAGCGGCGGCGGGAGGGAGGCGGCGGTGGAGGAGGTCAGCATCGGGGTTGGTGTCGCAGCGGAGCGGAGCGAGCAAACAAGCCGAGTTGGTAAGGCGAAGCGACCAAGATTTTCCGCCTCCGCCTTCCACAGAGGGATACGTACCTCTGTTTTTCTTTTTCTGTTTTTTGAGAATTACAACGCACAACACACGCACACTCATCTCTATGAACACACGTACGCAAATCCTATCTCTATGTTGCACGCCTCGTTGTCGACGGAAACGTCGCTTACCACTGACGTAGGTAAATCCTAAAAAATTCGCCCAAAAGTCGAACACAGGACTTTAAAGGTGTTACTTCAATGTCTTAACCACTAGGCCAAGACCCCTTTTACACACGTAACTCTGTTTTTCTTCCTAATCGACCTCCGTTGGGCCGTCCTGACGGAAGAGCAGCAAATGGTCAGCCCATATCATTATGCGGAGCAACTGTGGGCTAGGCCGATTAATGATTAGAGAGATTTCGTTTCAGCCCATATGCGCAATTATACAGTTCGGGTTTTCAGCCCACACACAGTGAGCCCGTCAAAAGCTAGCGCCGGCTCGGTCAAGTTTGACTGCTCCTCCTTCCCTTTTGAGTTTTGACGTCTCACTTTCCCAAAAAAAAAAGTTTTGACTTCTCACTATTTGTGACACTGTGGCATGAGCATCCAATCAATCCAATGTGATGCAACTGTGAAAACAACTCGCCTGCCGCCCAAGCCCAACCACCGCAAACAGAGAAAGCCAGGCAGATGACGCAACACGCCCCAGCCTTTTGGGGGTTGGTTCATTGGTCGCTTTTGGCAGCGGACGCCGAGTAGTGGGTCTGGCAGCAAGGCGCCATCACCGACCACCGTCCTTCCGTCCGCAGTGATGAATTCCACACCAAAACAACAACATGCCCCGTCCTCGCCGATCTCACGTCAAACCAATGGCACGCCCCTGACCTTTTTCTGGTTTTCCCCGGTGCAAAAGGCGGAGGAGGACGAGACGCAGCACATGGCCGTCGGCACCGCACCGTGATGAAGAACAACTTTTCTTGCAAGCGCAGGCGGTGCGGGTCGTCAGTCAGTGAGTCAGAGAGGTCGGGCGGCGGAGGATGGCAGGGCGGGCCCTCCCTTTCCGTTGTCCGCTGCAGCTGAGTACTCATCTTCGTCAGTACCCGGTCACCACCTGCTCGCTCCACTCTCGCGTCAATTGGCCATTCAATTACGTTGCTGTTCTTATGCAAGGCTTCCCCACGTAGCGGCTGCACTGCGGTGACGAAGGAACGGAGGTGGAACAGCTCGCGGAGTGGTAGGCGGGCGGCAGGAGCAATCGAATCGCGAAAGATGCAAGTTGGTGTCGTTTAGCCTGCGCCGCGAGGACTTCTGCTGTGGATTCGGCGAGGACAGCACGGCCAGATTTTTCTGGTTTGCCTTTTATTTCTTCCCGCCCTTTCATGCTTACGCTTCCGCAGGGCGAGAGCTGGCATGTTTCTAGTCAAATCCTACGTACTACTGGGTGCGTTCCGTAGAGGTCTAAAATTTAAAAAGATTTATATAAAAATAATTTTATATTAAATAAAGTTTAATAATAAAACGAACTGAAGAATATCTGGTCTAAATCGCGAGACAAATCTAATGAGTGTAGTTAAACCGTGATTAGACGATGGTTACGATAGCATCACTATAGCAAAACATAAATTAATTAGACTCATTTGATTCGTCTCGTAAAGATGTACCCAT